>JNEM01007256.1:0-12326 GCA_000697335.1 Conidiobolus incongruus B7586 | reverse complement strand
AATATATAAAATAGCTTATTCAAAATAATTAATTTAAGTTAATTTAATTATAAATTATTGAAGTTATTAATAAAATAATTAATAAATTTAATTTTATAAAGAAATTTTGAAAACTAATATATATTATATTTTTTTTTACCAAAAACCTAATCTTTAAAACTTTATGGTTTAATTTAATTATATTTATATTAATTAATAATAATTAATATAAATGTTTATATTAATTTAATAATCAAATAGATCATTTTGAAATTTATCAAAATTTTATAATCATTTTTAATAATAAAACCTTTTTAAATTTAACTATATATTATTAGGTAAATTATTTTAAAATAGAAAAAATAATAAAAAACAAATTAAAATCCAAAATAATAATTTTGACTAATATAATGGAATTATTAATAAAGTAAAAAAATATATTAAAAAATATCCTTTTATTTTAACTAAAATGTTGTCAAAATATATTAATACTAACAATTTAAATATATTATATATATTTATATTAGAAAATGGATTAATCAATAAAATATAATATTAATGATTTTAAATTAAGTTAAATTCTAAATAGAAATTTAAATACCTATAATTTAATAGAACTTATTAAGACTATTTAATATCAAAAATTTAATAATAAGTGATTATAATAAATAAATTAAAAATTTTTTTATATAATTCTTTATAAGAGCAAATAAAAATACTTTATTAAGTTGAAACAATCATTTTAAGAAATTTTAATAAATAAATATTTTATTTATAAGTAAATATTAACTATTAATATGAATTATAATAAAGTATTTTCTTTTTATCCTTTTAAAAAGAATATAATTAATAATTAATTTTATTTTTTTTAAATAAAATTATATTAAATTTTAGGTTTTTAATATAATTTTAGGATATATATTATAATGAATAATAATTATAAAATATAAAAAATAAAAGTTATCAAATATTTTATAATTAAGAATAGTTAGAAAAAACTATCATATCTAGTATATTCACTAGACTATAACCTATATGATTATAATTACCTTAAGCAATTAAAACATCAGCTTATAAAAAAAAACTTTCATAACATATTTAATTTATAAATATTAAATTTAAATTTTAAATAAAAAGATCAATTTGTTCAATATCAAACCTTTATTAAAAGTATAATAAAGAGTAATTAATGATAATCCAGAGTATTGATTTTATATGGTATATTTATTTTTGTAATTTATTTATAAAAATATCTATATATTCTTAAAAAATTCTTATTAAAATCCATAATAATAATTATTATTTATTTGAAATAAAGTTAAATCCCATAATATATTATTAATCAAAAAATTTTAATTATCAAATTATTATTAATTAATGGACATATACAGCATGAATAAATTGATAATTCTATATATTTTGTATATAGTAAATTTTTCAAAATTACCAATATGTTTTAATAACCTTAAATTATAAAACTACCATTTTTTCTTTCTTAATTTATAGATATATATTATACAATGTATTATAAATTAATAGCAGTGAGCTAAGATATTAATATTTTTACTTGGATCAATAAATATTTGATATTAAAATGAAGAACTAATACGAAAGTATTATCAAAAAATTTTATACAGCTTTGAGAATGTTATACCCTTAATATTCTAACTTATTAATTTTATGCAAAAAATTTAAGACCCATTAATTATTTCCGAACAAATTAAAAAATAAAAATTTTGATATGCTCAAATATTTTTAAAATGATTTCAAAATCAATGAATTTTTACAATTTGATATAAAATCAAAATTATTTCTTATTTTTTTTTGATAATATATTGATATATTTTCAAAAATAGGCTTAAACTATAATTATGGATAAGTATGTAAGCAATATTTGATTTCGATTTGAAGGTTGAAGGTAATATAGTAAATTTTAAAAATCCATCACTAGTTAACCTCCGATTATTAATTAATAGAATTCATAAATAGTATATATGTTGTGAAAATATTCAAATATCGAAGCAAAAAGAAAATTGGGTTGTTTAATTAAATGTATACCGGTATAATAACTATTTATATTTAATCTTGGGAAAAGATTATATTATTCAAAAGATTTAATAGAAGAGTTTTAGGACATAATTAAAAAATATATACTAATATATAATATATAGTGAATTTTTAAGTCAAATTTATATTATAATTAGTTGATATATCAAAACATATCAATAATTTTAAATAAACGTATTTGGATAGTATTTATGGATATAGAAATAACAAGCTTACCTATTGAACCATCTTGCAATGTAATCTTTTGAGCCAGTAATTTTTTTGTAAAATCCTACCGTTACATATTTCTTAATAATTTTCGACACAATTATTTTTCAAAAATTGGAACTAAGTAGGAATTTCATAATAATTACGTATTCGAGTATAATTTTTAAATTTCCTAATTTCTTCTTTAATTAGTGCAAGAATATATAACTCATCAATTTGTATATTTATATAGGTAAAAACATTTATAATCGTGTTAATATTCATAACATTGTAAATTACTAGTATATTATCAATGAATAATAATCCATTACATGGCTCTATTAATTTTATAAAAAATATTACAAAGTGATTTATATTGATTTAGTGGCTTAATCATTATAAAAATTTATACATAGCTGCTCTATTTTTAATATAGTTATAATTGGGATATATTTTATACAGGATGAAGTTATAATTAAAGATCTAATGAATAATCCATCTGGTAAAAATCCGATTTATTGCAATTTAATAAAATTCTAGTAATATATTATTGAAAATTGATATATGCTGAAATATCGCTGTTTTCCTGGAAGAATAATTACTAGAAATAGAATTCAACTAAACCGGTAAATCTTTTATTATTTATAGATTATTTAAATATGGTAACTAATTATTATATAATCACTTGACCACTCAATATAATCATAATATATCTCTGTACGAATATTCAATTTATGAAAAATTATATCCTAAATCAACACTGTTGCAGAACAACAATAAAATTAGTTATCCCTATTTTAATATAATTTTTATTGCTAATGAAAAAAACAATAGAGTTTAATACCTATTATACTTAAATATATACTTATTATATCCATATAATTATATATGAAAAATATATTAATAAATTCACAATTAAGTTCTATGATGAATGAACACAATCATTGAAAATCAATTATTCAAAATTTTATTATTATCAATTGAAAAGCCTTGATAATAGTAATTTCTAGAGAAATTAACTTATATTTACTTTATATTGATTTCAAAGAAATATTTTAAATATTGTAATGCTAACTTATTTTCAAACCTATAATCTATATTACATTCTATTGAAACAATATTAATAATTAATTT
Organism: Conidiobolus incongruus B7586; assembly: GCA_000697335.1. Classification (NCBI taxonomy): domain Eukaryota; kingdom Fungi; phylum Entomophthoromycota; class Entomophthoromycetes; order Entomophthorales; family Conidiobolaceae; genus Conidiobolus; species Conidiobolus incongruus. The sequence continues at coordinate 8,960 of JNEM01007256.1, read as the reverse complement.
TAAAATTCCGATTGAAATATAAAATAATTATGTGATATTAATATTAATATTACGTGATAGTATCCATTCTATGCAAACTGTAGGATTCAATAAAATATTTATATAATATAGAGCCTGTGAGTGAGGGTATATTTATCAAAATTATATTTAGTGATAGGTATTTGAGAATTCATAAAATATTATTTTATACGTACATATACTTTAATATATGCTCCAATAGCATAGTCTATCACAAGTTCATTTGGCAAATATAAATTAAATATTAAAAAATTACACGGTCTCGTTTGAATAAAAAGATACTATATATCATACATTTTATAAAACATTTTTATAACCCTATAAAAATTAATAAGTATTTAACTTTCTGTGTATCTGAAATATACTGACTATAGCACTATTTCATTTAAGCTAAAAAATAAATATTTGGCTATTAAAAATTCGTTAATAATTTATTTGAAATATTTCAATTAAATATAATCTCTTAATCTATATATTGAAGCAAAAATTAAACACAAAAGGAAAAGATATATAATTTTTATGAACTTGATTATAAGTTTAGCAAAAATGATATTTCAAGAGAATCACTAATTTATTTAGATCAATTTAAAATATATGGTTTATATAAGATGTACATTAATTTAGAGATTTGGACAAATAACTAGGTATAACATTCAAAACAGAATACAATTTATTAAAATTTTAAAATAATAACGGACTCATATCAGAAGGTAAAGAGTAATCTGAATTATGAGTAGAGTTGATATTTGATACACTCAAAAAATCGGTTGATAACGAGCCATAATTCGAGTTAGAAAAGAATGTACTTTGTGAATTAAGATCCGAGGATACATAACTCATATCAAACACATGCTGATTCCAGTTCGAGCATGGAAGTTTATAGATATCTTCAGGATACGTCATAGATGGAAGAAACTCGTTAATGTAAATGGAAGTAATATCTGAGGAAGAAATATATCTCGTATTGAAAGGATCAGGGTTATAAATTGGCTGATATAACCATTGATTCTCAATGGGATTCACATTTATCATCATGGAATCACTCATAATAGGGGAAATGTTACAAGAATTACTTTCTTGCTTAATTGGATAATTTGAATTAGCAGCCAAAGGTTTCTGAATACTATTATCAAATGAAATATTACTGCTTGATATATTCATATATTCTTGAACAGCTAAATCTATTTTGGATTTGGGACCTCTTTTCTTTGGTGTGTATAAATAGGTGCAATCTATATTCTTCCTCTTACAATGATGACATTGATTAGGATTCCTATCACATCTGATTCTATGCTTACGGCATCTATCACAAGGCCTTGGGGCAACTAATTCTGGAGAAGAGGATTCATATGTGACAGATTTCATATTGGGTTTGGCTATTTTGACTTTAGAAGAGGCTTTAGGCATTATAATACAATTGGAGTCTATGAAAATAAACAAATAAATATACTGTATCACTTACAATTCCAGAAGCCCCTTTTTATACTAAAAATTCTCATAATACCTTTATCCGCCATCCACACATCATATCAGAAAATAATAAATGATTCAACAGGTTAGACATACAAAGAATGAATTACAATATTTCTATATTAGTATAAGGCTATGAATGTGAGTTTTGAGAACTAAATACATAGTTCAGTGTTTTTGAAATAATATAATATTTTGGGAATTTTGAGCGACTCAGATATATTAGATATTTTCCGAGTGCCAAGTTTTTTGACCATTATAGATTAAAAAAATAATATAATATGAACCATTATTGATTATTTTCAATATTAGTCCTGAAAATTGAAATGAAAGTATGTATCATGCCAGTCGAATCATTATTTCCAAAACAATTATCATATATCCCTGACAAGTGAAATTTAAAATCCAATATATCAACAACAATTTATAAAAATCTCCAGATAATAAAATATAACTAGATTTAAAATTCTATAACTTTTACAATGATATTAGATTCAAAATATTTAAATGACTCGATGATTGCCACAACTTTATTAATTCTGCTTGAATTTGATATTTGATTTGGAAATAATGATTCCACACAACTTTAATATAATTGAAAATAATTATTTTTTGTAGATATCTTTATTTAATATATATTTCAAATATTCTATTCTCTCAAATAAATTAATGACTATGAAGATTCATCAACAAATGATTATAATATAATATTTCATTGAATATCATATAGCTGTACAAATACTCTTGATGCTATCCTCTCATATTGAATATAAGACAATTTAATTAAGTACTAAATATATTGATTTTGAAATTAATAGTAATAATCAAATAAATTAAGGGTTTAATAATACTAAAATCTCTTTTTGACACATAGATTCATATGAAATTCATTTGAAATGAGATGTTTCATTATATCAAATCAGATTCAATTACATTTAAATGTTAAAAATCTATACAAAGAAAAAGATACAGACCAAATTGTTATTCCCAACTGATATATACTATAATAAAAAAAATATTCTTCTCAATAATCATAATAATAATAATATTTAATTTTGAAGACCGTAATATAACGCAAGTAGTTAGCACCGAGAGTATTTGATAGATGGAACTATAAAGTTGTTTTTAATACTTTTCTTAAATCACATGAATTAATTTATTGGACAAACAAGTGATATTATATGTACTTGATATAACAATCGATATCCAAATCAACACTTACAAATAACTATCCAGTTTTATATCCTCAATTAACGAAATTTTTACCTAATAAGGAAACCGAGCGAACCTGCAATTTGACTATTAATTTTGTTAATATGGAGAATTACAAGTTAGCAATGTGGAATTCCATATATGTATATGATATGATTAAATTTCATTGGTCAAAAAAGGATAAAAATCTCCTATTTATAATTGTATTTTTTATATAATATAAATTTAAATTGATGTTTTATTATTCATATAGAACACCATCAAATGACTTATGTTAATATAATTGATTTTTATTAATAAATCATTCTAATTTAATATAGGATAAAAATTTTTTAAATTGTTTAATACTATTTTTACACAGATTAATAATCACTGATTTAATCTTATACAAAGTTTTTTAATAATATATAATATTATTATTCTACATATGAACTGCGATTATAAAAATTTAATAATTTTCATAATATCTTATTAAATCCAATTTGTTAGCAAATTTTATTTTACATAGTTTTTTACGTAGTCTACTTTTGAAATCAGTATTCAACAGCATTTTGCAAATTCAACTTAATCTATTAATAAAAAATTCTTAAGCATTTTTTGGCAATGCAATTATAATAGTAATATATGATGTCATGAACATGAATCGCGATGCTATAACATAATGTGGCATTAAAAATACATGATTATAAAATTCAGAAATTCGGGTATAATTGCTTGAGTAATAGTTAATTTACTTGAAAATCGGAATATATCCAAATATATGACGAAAATCTATAAAATATATATCCAATAGGCCGGTAATTTCCTAATGGGTTTTAACTTTATATCTTATCTATCAACATCTGTTCAATAATATTATTATATTGTAGTTCAATGATCTGATCTAAAATATACCAAAACAATTATAGTAATTTTAAAAAATTTTAAAATCAAGCTCAATTAATTTTTGAATTGCATAAAAAATAAGCAATATATTTACATATTTATATTTAAAATATATTTCAATTATTATTACAAAAAATATTTAAAATTTGTATTAATAAAATATACCATATTAATTAGTTTATTATCCTGCAAATATATAATTCCAAGGTAGCTTTAAATACAACAATGATCAATTAGACTCTAATATATATTTTGAGGATATTATTGAAAAATTCAAATATTTAAATAATATATTTTAAAATTTTGCTTGAAACATAATACAGTTTACCCTATAATAAAATATTCACTTTGCATATTAGGTATTTAGAAGTGAATTTCAAAAAATTATTATGAATCTGTAAAGAATATAATTCAAAATTTTTTAAGAACTGAATATCTAAAATTCAATTCAACTCAAATAATATTGTTGTTGTAAAATTTTTATCATTATTCTTGGTTTTTTAATAATTCTCTAATATATATGGATGAGATTCGAAATATATCGTATTTGTACATTTAGCTTCGATTAATGTCTTATTATATTTGTAATTAATGCAAATTATTTTATTCTGCAAAATTAATATTAAGCATTATTGTTCCTGATATCAATTAAGCTAATAAATTTTATATTTAACAGTGTTCGTAATATAAAATGAATATCTGGTTAAGTTGAGGAACAGTGATACAAATATTCCTTAATAATCTTCAATTAACTTTAAAGACGAACTATCAAAATATTATCAATTTAATATCATTTTGGTTTAAATTATTAATAATAATCAAATAAAAAAATAACAGAACAATATTTTAAATATAGATTTCATATTCAATCCTATGATTTGTAAAAAGTTTTCTTTAACATGGATATAGATTATTCAGAAACTACTCTAATGCTTGGGAAATCACTTTAACATCCATATATCTTTAAAAGGAACTTAAACGCGATGATCAAATAATGCTAATAGTAGTCTATTTTAAAATCATCACAGAATGTGAAATAATAATGAAAATCTGGTTAAAATTAAAAATCAGTGATATTTTAATTGTAAGAGATTGTAAATTAATAAATCTATTAAAGGAAAAAAGCAGCGCTGATTAAATGAGGTTGATGATAAATTTATCTTAATTGTGGATTTATTAATTTTCACAGTTGTAAATGATTCATTCTTTAACAGAGTTAAATTAAATAAATTAATACTATATATAAAATTTTGGATATGAATTATGGTTGTCAATTGGTGTATTCTAATTTGATATAAACTTTAAACTGGTGTTAAAATAAAGTTTAATTATATAGACTGTTAAATTAAATATAATATGATTTTTGGCCAATATTCTAAAACAATTAATTTCAAAAATACGACAATAAATGGAAAAGTAATATCAATGAATACCTTAATATAACTATAATTTTAGATACCTTGTATCATTTTTGTCAAAAACAAATTTTGATTCTATGACTGTGTAATTGTAAGGGTGAATTCATAAATAAAATTATATATTATTAATCAATGGAACTAGACTGAAAAGTATAATATTATTATCTTTTATTCGATGAAATATAAATGCATTTGGTAAATATTTGAATTTCAAATCTATTATTTTTAAATAATAAAACTGAATATAAATGAGAAAATAACTGTGTTTATATCACGATGAGGAAATTTCTGATATTTAATTTTATGAATGAAACTGATAAAATAGTCAAACAATAATCTATTATTATCAATAAATTAAATAATAGTTATTTCTTTCAATTACCAATATATATTATTTCTTATCTACGTTATTCCTTAACTATTAATTTGTATCAACCATTTTATTAAATATATTTTTGATATGTCTAATTCGTCAATTTTTGAAGAATTTAATAACCTTATAGCAATTGATTTGACTAAAAAAATTTAAATATATTATTTAATTACACTAAAAACTTTAGTAAAATTTTTAATATTATTGATTATTGGCTAAATAATATATCAGCCAAATATATTATATATCAATTAATGTTAATGATATTCAATCAATTAAATTTAAATAGTTGAATTAATAACAAGCATTGATTAATATTTTAGGAAAATATCTCGAAAATTATTACCACATAAAGAAATTATTCGAAATCGGGAAATGGATCGATACTTGAAATAAACCCTGTTTAGGAGCTAATGACTCTTATTAAAATTAGATTTAAATATTTGTTTGAAACACTTTTAATTTAATATTTTATTATTCCTGATCAGTTAAGGTTTCATAATTTCCAATTCTAGTGGGTTTCGAGAATGTGAAATAAATGGAATTTTGTCATTTTCTCCTAATTAATTAAATATTACTTTTACATAAACCTATATAGTAACTTTTGCTAATTTTTAATCTGAACTATTGATTGTGATGTCAGTAAATTTCATATTTTTTTTATTCATATTAGCCATATTTGGAAATTGGTTTTCTAAATTGTATATTTTATTTGATAGTTTAAATATATGTTGGAATTATCAAGAGACCCAATACTAGGTAGAAATTAATTTTATTGATTTATATTCCAAGTAAAAACAGCAATTTCATTCTATCTCAGAATAACTATTTACCATCATATTTATTAGTTATCTTTTAATCACTTTCATCGTTACATATCAACCACCTTTCATTTAAAGATTACACAAAATCAAATATTACTAATTTTATATTTAGTTTTCAGTAAAAATCAATATTTTAAATTCTATCAGATTTTTCTAATAATTGAATATATATAGCAGACTAATTTATCAAATATTTATAAAAATATCAATAATCTAATGTATATTTTTCTCATATTATTAATTAACATATATTTGAATATTAGTGTTTCTTATTTATTTATTAAGACAAGTGATATTTGTTATATTTCAAAAATACCTGTCTGTCTTGATTTAATAGCTAAGTGAATATTACTACCAATTAAAAGTGGCTTTGTTGGTTTGTAATCAAATGATATTTGTTTCTTTTATCAGAAATTTTCCTAACCCTATATCATTCACTAAACTAACTATTTAAACCAAAAAATAACAAAAAAGGAGAAAATAGGATATTCTGTTATAATGACTCATTAATAAGTAAATTAAATTATACAGCCTAATGGTTTTAAAAATCAAGTTTAATAAATTAATTTATTAGATTATATTATAGGTATTTAGTAACAACAACCTTTGTTTATAAATTTTATTATAGAATATAATACACTAACCTGTAAAAATAAGATATAAAATCAAAAACACTTATATTTTAACTAATAACTTAATCAATGCTTTATAAAATAAACCCAATTTTAAAAATTAAAATTTTATATATTTATAAATAATATAATATATACTAATTTACAAAAAAAGTTAAAAAATCTAAAATATATATTTTTATTAATAATTAAAACCAATATATTTATTAAATTACCTAAAACTATAAAATATAATTAAAGTATATTATTTGATATTAAAAAGATATATTTAGATATTTTTAATATACTATTAGCAAAAATATTAACTCTTAATATTAAATTAAGATAAATAATAAATATGTGGGTTTTTGAGATAAAAGGATATATTTAATAATACACTAACCTACAAAAGTGAGTCATAAAATCAAAAACACCTATATTTTTACTAATAACTTAATTAATATTAAATAAAATAAACCTAAATTAAATAATTAAAATCTATTATATTTATTAGTTATATATATCATTAAATGGTGATATTTAGCTATTAATTGGTTAAAATATAAACCTTTAAATTTTACCTAAGGTGAGTTATAAATTTACAGGTTTTTGATGATAAAAAAAAATTAAAACCTAGTGTATCTACCTTTGACTTTTCTAACTTCTTTAAGTTTGTAGGGTATAGAATCAACTAACTTCTTATACTAAAAAAAGTTAATCTTATTCTATACTTCTTAAATATATTTCTAAAATTGATCTAAATTTTTTATTGGGGGGAAAGCTTTAATAACTTTTTTTAACTAATCCTAAAGGTGTTTAATTAGATTAAAGTTAGGAGATTGAAGAAGTTACTTTATAACTGTTATCTTATTATTTTTAAGTTATTTGGTAGTAGAAGTTATAGTATAACAAGAGGTATTATCTTACTAGAAAATAACATTAGATTTGTTTAACCTATACTATTCAATGGTTTTTTTCAATTCATTGTTTAGAATACTTTAGTATATTTTAGCATTAATTCCCCTATTAACTTTATAAAGATACTTTACACCTAAAGATAATATACATCCCTAAATAATAATTAACCCACTATTATACTTTTGGGTAAAATTAACATAATAGTCACAAAGTAGTTATGTATCTTTTTTGAAGTATCTAGCTTTTTTATTAAATCCACTAAGGTATATTTTTGTTTTATTAAACTAAATAACCTTACTCTAATTAGTTTTAGTTTAATATTAGTAGTAATATTTAAACTCCTACCTAGTTTTATAATAGGATTTCTTTAATTGGGGGTGTTTTTTCTTAAAGTGTAAGTAGTATCCATACTAATATAAAGTATATATAATAATATTAGTGCTAATTAATATTCCTATATAGTTTTATAGTTCCTGCTATATTTCTACAATAGTACCACATTTACTTATACTAACTAACCTACAAATATACTTCTTATCATGTTCATCTATAATTTTAACACACTTAAGTTTAAGTTTAAATGTTTCTTTATTGCTATTCTTAACAACTTTAACTATAGTAGACTAGCTAACACTAGTAATTCTAATAATATCACAAGATGATTTATTTTTTTTATAAAGTTGATTAATACACAAGTAAATTTTTTTAAAGAGGGATTTAGGTATAATAATACTAATAAAAAAAGTTTAGTATATTTATAAAATATTATATAAAATAATAGTAGAGAAAAAAAATATGGTTATATATTGTTAAATATATCCCTTTATCTCAAAAACCTATAAATTTATGACTCACTTTAGTTAAATATTAAGGGTTAATATTTTTGCTAATAGTTTACTAAATATATCTAAATATATTTATTTATTATTAAATAATATACTTTAATTATATATTATAGTTTCAAATAATCTAATATATACAATTGTTTTAGTTATTAATTAAAATATATATATTTTTGATTTTATGATTACTTTTGCAGGTTAGTGTATATAACCATATCTTTTTTCTCTTTTTGTTATTATTTTATATAATATTTTATATATTTATATTATATTTTTTTTGATTAATATTAATATATTTAAATCCTTTTTTAAAAAAATCAGTTTATATATTAATTAACTTTATTAAAAAAATAAATCAACTTATAATATTATTATAATTATTAATGTTA
>JNEM01007244.1:0-15800 GCA_000697335.1 Conidiobolus incongruus B7586 | reverse complement strand
TTTACGACACTTAGCTGATTCAGATAGTCTCGCAACTTCATTAAACCTTCGTTTGTTGTAAAGTCATAGTCATCTTCATCCATCATACTGATGAGCCTCTGTTGAATAGGGAGAAGCATAAAATGAAAACTCCCTCCAGATTGGCCATAGTATTTGTTTACAAACTGCATCACAGCTTCCTTCATTTGCTCCTTATTTTGATGAGTTTGGACTGTGTCAGTGAAAGAGTCAAGAAGGTTTTTCTGATCAACTGCCTTATCGTTGGTAAGGGTAGGTATAATATATGGCTTCGCATTGTCATTCTTATGTAACTGTTCGTACTTTTTGTCAAGCTGGATGAGCATAAAATCGATCTGATTAATGTTTTCCTGGTTTTGGAAGTCGAAGCTGCTTTTGGTAACAAAATTGATGAATTCGTGAATAAGAGGGAAAATAGCACGATCATAGTTGCCATCTTTTCGGCCATACGCCTGTGGAAGGTAATTCATAATAAATTTGATTGCTTCCTGTCGATTTGCATCGGTGACATTCGCAAGAGATTGGATGATTTTGTGTCGATTGCTGGTACGATCTCCTGTCAGAGAAGGAGTGATGTAGTGTTCAGCAATCTTTGCAGCTTTTTTTGTTTCCAGTGCTTTCTCCATTTCAATGAACAGCTCGTCCAATTGCTTTTGGTTCGCAGCATCCGTCAGATCGAAGGTAGACGGCTGAATCAATTGATTGATTTTAACTACTGTGGGTGCAAATTCTAAATCGAAGCCTCCCTCCTGTTTACCATAGCGTGAAGTCAAGAATGTTGTGATGAAACTGATGGCATCCTGACGATTTCCTCGGTTTACAGATGATAAAGAATTCATTAGGTTGGTCTTATCAGTTATGAAATTTCCTGTAAGCAAAGGTGAATGGTATGGTGGAGAGAGATTACTGGTTTCTTGTATTTCCTTGGACTTTTGGCTTAATTCGTCAAGCATCTGTCGCAAACGCGATGTGCTCAGAGGATTACTAGGATCAAACTCTTTAGACTTCAAGAACTGTTTGATATGGATAACGGGAAGAGATATTCTGTAATCAAAGCTACCATCCTTATTGCCGTAATAGTGTGAGAGTAATTCTGATAAATAACGTGAAGCACTCTCCAGATTCCCCTTATTAATATATTGAACCAGGCGAAGAAAATGGAAAATATCGCGTTGCTTGTTTCCTGTAATTTTTGGTGATTTGAACTGGTCTTCACCTTCAACCAGCAACTTGGCTTGAATTTCATCCATTTCGTTTAACATATCGGCTAAATCCTGTACATCAATATCGTCGGCCTTTTCAAAGTCTTTCTTTCTGAGACGCTCAAGGAATTCATTCATATGCTCAACCAAATTGTGATCCATACTACCATCTGCATTCCCGTAATGTGATTGTAGCAGAGTTCTCGCATATTCGATAGCCCCAGGTTTGGTGTATGGATTCAATTCTTTGAGGGAATAAAGGAAGCTTTGTTGATCAACTTTTTTGTCTCCAGTGCTGTAAGGTGGAATATATATTGGTGTTGTGCGAATATTGTTATTCAAAGCTTCCGCATCTTCAAGTGTTTTGAATAGCTTTGACAAGTTCTCCTGTGTGTGAGGATCTTTGGGATTCAAATTGGGTGATTTGATAAGAGAAAGTATACTGTCAACTATGGAATAGATATTGATGTCGTATCCCCCATTAGATCGACCATAATACTGCTTTAATAAATTGTTAAAGAAAATCTCAGCTGCTTGCTGATTATCTTTAGTAATGGATTTGATTGAATTGATAGCTGCAGCTTGGTCTTTCTCTCTATTTCCGGTTAGCTTAGGAGCGGGGAAAGTGTTTGATTTTGGATTGTTGAGTTTGTATATGATGTCATCCATTTGATTGAAAATCCGTCTGATTTTGATCACTGACAACTTATCCTTTGGATCGAATGTACTGGAACTCACCATGTTTTTCAATTGTGCAATTTGTGACAATATCACTGGATCATATGTTTTATCATCCTTGGAGTAATATTTCAATAGGAATTGATCCAAATATGTCAAACAATTGCCCTTGGTTGAGGGCGTGACTGTTTCAAGTGAATCTATAAACCTCTTTTGGTCTTCATTCTTATTTTCCGTTAATTGGGGTGGCTGATATCCTCCTTCGGTGGCTTGTTTCTGAGATCCTTGGAATGCTTCATCCATTTTCAAGGCTATGGCTCTGAGGTCTTTTTGATAGTTCGATAAGGGATCAAAATCTGGAGATTGTACATAACCAATAAATTCACTTGCATAAGAAGCCACTTCAAGAGGAATAAAACCATCAGGACCCGCGTAGTTCTTTTCTAGGAATTGTTCAATAGTACCCACTACTAAAGGCTTATTTGCATCGTTCGCATTCTTTAACGAATTTAACAATTTCAGCAAGTCAGTTTGCTTATCGCCGGTGAAAGTGGGAGCATCATACACTAACGGCCTTTGACTTCCTTGAGTCGCTTTTTTGGCCTTATCTAAGAGAGAGAGCAGTTCACGGATTTTCTCGCGATTCTTGGGGTCATTGGGATCAATTTCTGGCGATTTAATGATATTCAACAACTGCTGTGCTAAATGGTTAAGTGCGTTGGGAAAAGTTCCATCTGGATTCCCATAGTAGTAGATCAAAAAGCGATAAAATGTATTATATGCATCCATACGATTGTAGTTGTTAATTGTGCCCAATGTATTGATTAAATTTTCTGTGTCTGCAGTCTTGTCCTGGGATATATCTGGAGCAACATACGGAGCTGAAGAGGAACTCATCTCCTGAATTTTCTGCTTGATTTGATGCAGCTGATCGAGCAATGGTACCAATTTATCGGTATCCGATGCCTTGAAATTGGAAGACTGGATAACTTTTAAGATTTGTTGAGCAATAGGGACCATTGAATGGTCCAATTGGCCTCCAGCATATCCATAGTGCTGCAGAATAAACTGCCACGCAGCATCAATCGCTTCCTGTTTATCTTGATCTCTAATATTCTTTAAACTTTGCAAAAGGGCATGTAAATCTGATTGGTAGTTCCCGGAAAAAGTTGGAGGAATGAATTTGAATTTTGTATTATAGCTATTTATACTGAAGTTGTATTCGAGTTGGTCAAAATAGTACTTGATGTTGTTGATGGCATGTTCATCAGTGCCTTTGAATTTGGGGTTTTTGATAGCATTAATAATTGATGAGATGAAACCTTGTACCTCTCGATCAAAGGTGCCATCTTCTCGAGCGTAGTTAGTGACAATATATTGGATTGCTGCATTAACTGCCTGGGGTTTGTTGCTTTCTGTGACAGATTTCAAAGCATCTAGTAGCATTTGCAGATCTGCTTGTTTGTCATATTTCCATTTCAGCTCTGGGAATCCATTACTATTCGCGTTCGGATTTGTGTATTTTTCATTTATACGATTTAACTGATCAAAGAAAAACTGGATCTGGTCCTTTGTCAGCTGGTGCTTGGGGTCGAAATCTGGAGATCTCACATAATCGATCATTTGAAGCATGATACTATGAGCCTGTGAATCGAACGTCATATCCTTGGATCCCAAATAGTCTTTAAGGTATTTAATAATAAATGCAACAAATTCCATTTGGTTCTCCTTGTTCACTCCATCAATGGATTGGATGATTTTGGATTGATCCAAGGCTTTATCTCCGGTAAGGGTAGGCTCACTATAAGGAGGTAACTGACTGGGCTGCTTTTCAGCCTCCATTTTCGCATTATCTAACTGCAGCAACCAACCCCGCATTTTCTCTTTATTATTGGGATCTGAGGGATCAAAGCTATTGGATTGAATCAAGGAGAGCATGCTATTAATAATCCTAACCATACTTCCGCTGAACGTTCCTTCTTTACTGGCGTAATAATGGTGCACAAAATTTAAGATACCATCGTTTGCATCTTGTTTGTTGTAAGGATTAATGCTGCTGATTGATTCCAATAGCTTTTGCTTATCTTCCTCTTTGTTATCTGTAATGGCTGGTGCTTTATAGTATCCTGCAACAGCTTTGGGGTCCTGAGCCTTGACATAGCTAATTTCAAGATTGTTTAGCCAGTTAGATATTAGAGATTGTGCAACATGATCCTCTGCATTGAAAGTTGAAGATTTCACAAATTGGGTAAGCTGATCGACTATCTCTTGCAACGATGAATCCAAAGTACCGTGCTGATTGAGATAATATTTGTTGATAAACTCGGTGACAGATTCCGCTACCTGGTGGCTTACATCCTTCGAAGCCACTTTAAGCGAACTGAGCAAAGTTCGGAGGTCAATGTGGCGCTGTCCAGTCCAATCAGGTTTTGTATAAGCTGATAAATTGGATTGTTTATGCTCAGAATCTAACTGCTCTAGCAAATCTCGAAGCTGCTGAGGAGTTGGCTTTTTCTGTGGATTCGATAGCATTTCTTTGAGCATTCCTTTAATCTTATTGATGATGGGAATTAATTTGGCATTATATGATCCATCAGGAGAGGAATAGTACTTTTTGAAGTAGTTTTCTACAGCTGCAATATAGTCCCCAAGGTTTCGATTGGATACAAATGCCAATGCATCTATTAAACTCTTTTCATCATCATCTCTCTTACCAGTTATGCCGGGCTGGAAATAAGCTGACGGTTTATTGGGATCAGGTGATGACAGCCGATTTAGTTCGTTGAAGAGAGTCTTATAACGCGTAACAATAGTGGGATCTTTGAGATTTATATCTGGAGCTTGAAGCAAACTAATTGCTTCATTGTATGGCGTATAAAGCACAGAGTCTATTGTGCCATCTCTATTCAAGAAATACTGGTTTAAGAACCGAGTGATAAAATCAACCACTAAATTCAGATTCTCTTGATCAACCGACTGGATAGCAAATAAAACATTCTGCTCGTCGGTTTGCTGGTTACCAGTCAGAGTCAATTGAATGATTGATGGAAAATTCAGCTTGTCTTTTGCAAGTGATTCTAATTGGGTGAGATAGGCTTGGATTTGACTGGAAGTTGATGAAAGATTTGCGTCACAGTCCCTGGAGTTTAAAAAGTCAAACAGCTGGCCAATGACACTGGACATATCCGGACTGTATGTACCGTCTTGGTTAGCAAAATGTCGATACACGAACAAATTAATCAAATCAATCACTTGTTTTTTCGACTCTGGCCTCATTGAATTTATAACCTGTAAAATATTATTTTTATCTGATTCATAATTCTGTCTAATGAATGAGGAAGTTTGCGAACGTGATGCTAATACTCTTGGTTGGTTCAGAGCAATGGTATGAACGCAAACTTTGCAATTGTCTATAAAATTAAGCGTATTACTAGATTCTGTAACCGTACTGAGCTGAGACTGGGTATTGGCTCCAATGCTCAGCACTTGGATTAAAGTCACTATAAATATGCTCTGTGACCACTTTTTCATATTAAACTATATAAAAACAAAGCTTAGTACCAGAATAAGCTTTGAGAAAAAGAAACACAAAATTGGCATTACAAAAAGTAATACTTCGAATATAATAGCAAGTGGCTGAGTTGGAAATGTGAAACTCTTTGAAAATTCAAACAGCTAAGGCAGGCAGAAAGAGTTGGAATTAATAATGTTTCAAATTTAATTTGATTTTTTTATTAATAAATTTTCTTTAATATACTAGTCCCATTTCAATATATAAATATCTCAATATTAACTAATAAAGTAAATATTGAATACTTAAATTATTATTGCTACATCTTTTGATGAAATATTTAATCAATAATATTGTGTATGATATTTGTATTTAAATACCAGATCATTTGGATATAAGCTTTTTCAATCAAAGAATTGGATAAAATTTATTATAATAATCTCAATTGAATTATTGATAATATAATCAATTTGAGAATATATTTAACTATATTTCAAAATATATGATCTATATACTTCATTTTTGTGATTCTGTATTGGATTAAATATAGTTCATTATCAAAATTTCAATTATTTGTTTGATTTATAATTATTGAAATGGTAAAATTTTAAAGTTTATTAGTTAATATCGTTTCAGAACTGTATGGCTCAGTTTGTTGTAAATAATTAAATTAATCAAGTTATTATTTTAATTTATAAAATAAAGAATATAGTATAAAATATATTTTTGATAAAGGATTATATGGAAATTAAAATAAACTCAAAGTTTTGCAAAATTATAGATAAAAATCCTATATTGACAACTGATTAAAAAATGAAATACTGAAAACTATATAACACTTATATATAAATAAGAAAACAGTCAAAGTGGATTAAATATTATGTGATATAAACCATTTAAAGATATTTTTCAATGCTCTTGGAGTCAGTGATAGTCAAGCTAGTGTTATCAGGTTCAACTTCAAGAGCTTTAACTTTTCCATTTTCTAAAACCATGGCAAAACGCTTAGAACGAACACCCCCAAGAGCGGCAACTTCAAAATCCAAGTTTAATTTTTTGATAAATTCAGCAGTGGGATCAGCTAATAAGGTAACTTTGTTTTCAGCGCCAAGATGATCTTGAAAAGCTTTTAGGACAAAAGCGTCGTTAACAGATACACAGGCAATTTCTTCAACCCCTTTAGATTTGAGAGTTTCATATTGTGCGATATAACTTGGTAAATGTCTGGAAGAGCAGACTGGAGTAAATGCTCCTGGGATTCCAATGAGAATGGCTTTCTTGAATTTTTTAAAATGCTCCAAAGCATTAATGGGAGTGGCTGGGGAATTGTGATGTAAATCAACGGAAGGAAGTTGATCACCTACCTTAATGAAGGAGGCAGCAGAGGCATGAAATCCTCTAACATTAGACAGTTTGAGATGTCTGTATAAATTCGATTTCATTTTAACTTTTAATATATAATATAAAGAGCTTATTTGGGGACATCATTGACTTGAAACAATTTTATTTTATAATTTGTGGGAAATTCGGGCGATTATTTGAACCTATTAAAATTAATGGTCATCTCTTTTATAGGACTAATATGCAAACTGGATTTTTAATATGGTTAAATTGAATTGATAATAATTAAATTTAATTGATTTGAATGCAGTCATAATGACTTCAAATTAAAAATATCTATGATATATTATTATTATGAGCAATCAAACATTAACCTAAAGAAACAAAGGGGGTGTGACAATCGTTTTGGAAAATCGTACCTTCGGGTTACTTAAATGTGATTGGTTAATTATTTGATACATTATGATCTCCTAAGTTCAAGTTGTTTGAGAAGACCTAATAGTATTAAAAGCCATTATATTTGAGTTTCATGAAACAACAGAATATTAGTCCCTTGCTATCAACTCTTGCTCTTACAAGTTAATGGATATTTATCATCTGAGTTTTCTTAGTATAAATAGACTACTGTGTTTACTCCAATCCATTTAAATTTCATTCATATATATATTTATATCCTCATTATCACCTTCTTAATTTAGAGCTGGATTAAAATTGATTTCAAACCTCCCATAATTAATTACTAAATTAAGTTGATTGTGTTATTATATATTAGAACTGTAATTTCCAATTTAGATCTTTGGAGTAAATTTATTTGTTTAATTTGATATGATACAAGCAACCGAATGTCCTCGCAGGTAATATTGGCATATTACATACTCCTTCTTTCACTAATTTTTGAACCCTAGTTTCTCTTCTATTCAAGAAGAATGCGAATATTGGAAGCAAGAGGCACGCTCCCGCCTTGCTGCCCAAATTGAATTACAACAAGAATATGAGCAATCTAATGAACAAGCTAGAATTTATGAACAAGAGTTGGAGCAGGAGCTCAATGCTACTACCTCTCAATATAATGAACTTTTGCGCAAATTTGAGCTTGTTCAATCCCAATTTCAAGAACTTAAGGCTAAATATGTCCAGGATAGCAATCGCTTCAATCAAGAAGTAACTCAATTGCAAGAAGCTAACCAAAAACTCAGCAAAGAAAAGGAGTCCCTCAGTATGTATGTTCGTGATTTAGAACAAGTTTCCACTAATGCTACTGAAAACGAAAGAGCTCTCACTTGTACACTTGCTCAAAGAGAACAACATCTCTTACAAAGTATGCAACGTTGTTCGCAATTAGAAAATCAAGTCAACTCTGCTCAACTTATTTTTACGGAAGTCTTGCAATTGAGAGAAGAAAATGTCAATTTGAAGGCTGATGTTGAATATTTCAAATCTAAATATGAATCTGGAGTCCAGGACCAACAAGTCAGAGCCTCCTTAGGAGTATTAGATAGCAATATTCTCAATAATTTCAATCAAGATCTCTTCACTCGCCTTCAATCCATTGAGGCTCATGCCAGCTCCTGTCAACAAGCCTTACTACCTACCAAATCACAACACCAAACCCTCCACCCCTCCAATGACTATCCTTCTATACACCAACCATCATTGCTTAAGCTTGGCAGCAGTAGGTTAAGACTGTTACGTACTAAAAGCGAAAGGATTTCTCCTGCTAAAATCAGGACATTGAACCCTATTCACTAATTTACTGAAATTGTTTGCCAGTCTCGTAATATTTTTAAGCCTTATTGCGGATCTTTCATTTCTATGGCTAATTAATCCAATTAATTCATTTCAGCTCAATCGGAACATCTTTGATACTGTTTAAATGGACCATTATTCTACTAATTGTTTTTCTTATTTTTATCACTCCCATTTAAATTTGAAAAAAAAAACAAAAAAATGATATCTATAAATTATGAATATTGTCCCCTTCCAAGCATTCTAATTCTATCTAATTTTTTATATCTTATCATTTAATTTATTACTTGATTTTAATATTCTATTGCTTATTTCCTAAATTCCCCTTACTTCCCTAAATTATTGACTTATCAATTAATATATTAAACCTTTCAAATATCATTATGAAACAATATTTGATTGTGTTTTTCTTTTAAGCTTTATTTGAACAATATTATTGAACTAATTGATATTATTATTCAATTCATATAGGATTATTTGGTTTAAAAATTTTGACATGAAAATAGAATAATAGATATTGATTATCTTAGAATATAAATAATAGATAATACGTTTCATATTTTGGTTATATATTTCAATATTCTCTAATAATTATAGGAATTAAATGTATGATTTTATTTTTTAACCAAATCACTATCAGCTAATATTAAATTCTACTAAATTTATTTTAAAAATTCACTAACAATATTTATTTAAATAGTCATGTTAATATTAAATCTTTTGTTTAAATATTCGGATATTAAACAGTTACCAAACTTTTTGCACATTCAACGTTTGATTTGAATTACTAGTTATATATAAATGATTATGATTTATATCAAAATTGAGGTTAGTTAATCAATTTTAGCATCTTTGTAATCATTTAGTGATAATTTAATCATTTTTAATATCAAATAATTCAAAAAGAAGTTAACCAATTTTTTCATTTAACAGTCATTTGAATTTTAATTTTAATATTATTTTTACTCCGAAATTATTATAATCAACGCTTACCTATTTTAAATACACTGTACTCAATCAATTGCAAACGATTCATTATTAGTGATCTTTAAATTAATTATTATTATCATTTAATAAATCCATTTGTGACGTAGTTTTCCCATAATTTTTGATAATTCACTATTATTGATAATGCATTAAAAATATTTATACAGTAATATCTGTTTCTATAAATAATCTAAAATGTCCGCTGATAGTTATGAATCAAAAGTAAAATGGGCTCCATTAGAAGGAAACCCTGAGGTACATTCAATATTTATTATTAATAAATCACTATTTAATCGATTCATTTAATTTTAGGTTTTTAATCAAGTAATCTAATTTGACTATAAAAGAATATATAAGTATTAAATATAATATATAGTTTTATAAAGAATTAGGAGGAAATGATTCCTATGAATTTGTTGACGTTTGGGGTACTTTTAATTCAAGTTTTTTGAATATCAACTCTGATTCATTTTCAAAGGTTTAGAAGAAGACCTACTAAATTTTATACCTCAACCAGTAATAGCTGTCATATTTTTATTTCCAATTTCTGAAACTGTAATTAATAAATTAATAATTATCTAAAAGATATATTAATAAGTTTATTAGTATGAAAAATTTAAACTTGAGGAGGATAAAAAATTGGAAGGAAAAGAAGAGGTTAATAATTCCAAAGTATTTTTCATGAAACAGACGGTTGGAAATGCTTGCGGTACAGTCGCTTTACTTCATGGTTTAATTAATAATATCGAAACTCTTAAATTAAGTAATTTATGTATTTTAAATTATTTTATAACATAACTAACAATATTTTATTATAGAAAATGAAATTTTGGAAAATTTTATCAAAGATTGCAATGATTTAAATAGCTTAGAAAGGGGCAATAGACTGGGAAAAGATGCAGAATTAGCTCATATTCATTCAAATATCGCTCAACAAGGCCAAACTGACGTATGTGGCTGTTTCATTAATTTTTAATTCAAATATTAATTTAATTATTTATAGAGTATGGATCCTGATGCTGAATTAGATCTTCATTTCCTATGCTTTGTTGAAAAATACAATGAATTATATGAGCTTGACGGAAGAAAAAGATCGGCTGTAAACCATGGTCAATGCGACGATTTATTAAGAGGCAGTATTAAAGTCATCAAAGAGTTTATCAATAGAGACTCATCTCAGCTTAATTTCAGTGTTATGGCTTTAGCTTCTAAGCAATCATAATTTGCTTTATAATAAATTATATATTTAATGAAATTTTTGTAATATATAATTTTAAACAAATTTTCAATCATTCAAAATAAGGTTTTTTTAAATACAAAATTATTCTCACTTTTATAATATATATATTCTTCAAATTCGATCATATGCAATTGGAATTTTTAAATGGTTTCAAATCTATAATAATTTGATATTAATTTTGAATGATATACAATTGGTCAATATTTTCAAGGGCCAAAACAATGTTACTATAAAAACGTTTGTTAATTTTTTGAATCAAGATGACAATATAAAACTTTTGACAAAAAATAAACTAAGTTTCAATTAAATACTACATTCTTGAATAAAAAATTAAAATAAATTTAATTGATAATTTTCAAATTAAATATCGAAGATACATTGGTCAACTGAACTGAAATAAAATTACAATAAAATATATCTTAAAATGTTATTAATGGGTTTATGAAGTTATTAACAAATGTCTAAATAATATATATATTTATATCGATGAGTAAATATTTATCTTAAACAGATCATAGGTTTAATGGTAACATGAGAAATGCTCATTCGCCAAGGTTAATTATTGAGATAATTTGGGTTTTTTAGAGGCATAAGTGGTGGCAATAGCTTGAGATGCCATTTCGAGAGCACCTTCATAAGTTTCATTTCCGCCAATGAAACCACTAGCATGTACAAAAACACATCCTGGAATCTTAGAGAGCACAGACAGTTGTTGATCTCTAATACCTCTCCATTCTTCGGGGAGGGGAAGTCTAGAGACAAAAGAATCGGGGGCAATGCTGACAGCTTGAACGCGGAATTTACCAGATTCGTCTTTATAAATCACATACAAAATTTCGGGTTCAATGGTGAGTTCTTGTTCTAAAGTATGTAAATGATCTTTCCAATTGCAATATTGCTCAAGATAAAGAACTTGTCCTGAAGGATGTATTTCATTTCTCTTTTTGAGAGCATTTTCAACAATTTCACGAGCTGGCATCCAAGCATGAGCCAAATATTGAATTCGATCATCAAGTTCACCACCAGCAAGGTTTGAAGCTTTAATAAATCTTTCCATTTGATCGATGCCAGTTTGATTCCACCAAGGATTCAAATAACTTACTCTAGCTGCTAAATTTGTATTATCGGTGTATTTGGGCTTTAATTCAGTTTCATATCTATTGACACCATTATCAATGGCATCTAAAGCATGAATAAAATCTTCATAAATTTTGTGATATAATACATCTACTCTAGGGTCAGTAATTTCCCATCCAGTTTTGTTGGCAATAAGTTGGGGGCCATAATGCCTAGAATTTTGACATTAGAATTTGAATTAATAATTACATCAAATTACCATACTTGTAAATTAAACCAGCACTACTCAATTTAGTGGAATATTTATCATTAAAAGTTTCATTGAATTCTCTCTATAATAATGGTTAAAATAAACTAATTTTATAAAATTTGATAATAAAACCTGATGATGATCATATCTGTGAGTATTATGGTCATAAACGCCACCAACATCGACAACTACATCACATTTTTCTAATTCTTGAGGATCTCTTGTTCTGATTAATTCTTTTGAATATCAGTAAAATATGAAATTTTGAAAAATTTGATAATATTTACCAGCATCTTTATATTCTTTAAGTTGTTTCAAAATGTATACGGCCAAAGCTTCGTCACTATCATAAGATTAGTTAAAAAAGCAATACCATAAAAAGAAATTACGAACCAGTGAAAGGTGCCGTTATGAGTTCCAATCTATAGAAATGATATATTTTTAAATATAAGCTTAAAAAATGCTGAAAATTTATTTTATATATTACTTTAACCATATTGAACCTTCTAATTAAGGAACTAAGAATTTTTGAAGTCAATTTGAAAAAATTACTATTGAAAATTATAATTAATGAATCTAATAACAAAATGATGCCATTAATAAAATCAGGATATGAAATGGTAAAAATTATTGAATTTAGAATTATGGGTTAATAGAGATAAGATTATCTTGAATTTTTATTAATCACGTTGTTATACTTTTTATATTGATATTTGTTAGTTATAATTCATATAAAATTAAGCCATAAAATTATGTATTTAGTAAAATTTTACTATTTTTCTAATTATATATTCAAAATAGTTAACGACTAATTAATATTTGTAATTAATGTTTACTAATTATTAATATACACTATTTTTGGTTGAAATTTTCTCATATACCCATAAACTGAACTATAAATTTCTCGATATTAAGATTAGGTGGAACTTGAGAATTTCCATCAGTCTCATTTTGTGAATGAAATTTATTAATATCACAATGCCTCTCTTGCCCAGTGTCATTCGCCAAGCTGTAAGAACTCACCAAGCTACTGTCATCTTTCTCCATGGATTAGGTGATTCTGGAGAGGGCTGGTAAGTACTTTTATATTTATTTTCCTCATTTACTTATAACTTTTTAGGGCACCGGTTGGAGATCAACTTCGTCAACATTTGCCTAATGTCAAATTTATTTTCCCTCATGCGTAAATTGATTTTTCTTTCTTTTTTTAGCTTTTAATTAAATTTATTTAGACCAAATCAACCTGTAACTCTTAATATGGGTATATTAATGCCTTCATGGTAATTTATATTATTAATTAATATACACTTAGTTTATTCAATTATTTCAGGTATGATATCCCCTCTTTAACTGATTTTAGTCGCCAAGACGAAGCTGGTTTACTTCGCTCTGCCAACCAAGGTAAACACCTGATTATACTAAAATACCAAGTTAATATTAAACAAATGGTTAAAATAGTCAAAGAGCTTATTCAACAAGAAATTGACTCTGGAATTCCTCCTGAAAAGATCATTGTTGGAGGATTTTCTCAAGGTAAGCATTTGATATATTTTGCATTTGTAATATAATTAATCAAGTGTCATATAATAGGCTGCGTTGTGTCTTTATTGACTGCCTTAACTTTTAGAGAAAAATTAGCTGGTGTACTTGGCTTGAGTGGTTATGTCCCAATTCATGACAAATTTTTTAGCGTAATTATCATAAATATAGTTTAATGATAAAAAAATAACCTCTTTATAATATAGTTGACAACCGAAGCTAATCAAAACACTCCAATCTTTTTTGGGCATGGTGATTCTGATGAGGTATTTAAATTAATCGATGGATGAAACACACTTCTCTAACCACCGAAATAGGTTATTCATCCCTCTTTATCTGCTCGATCTGTTAATCTTTTGAAAGAAAAAGGTTATAATGTTGACCATAAAATCTATGAAGGAATGGGTCACTCTTGCTGTAATCAAGAAATAATTGATATGGCCATTTTCTTGAATAGAGTGTTAGGATTTGATGAATAGTCATCTATATAATTATACTCTATAATAATATCTTATAAATAATTGCAATCTTATAAATTTTAATTTTTAATTTTTGTTATTAATCTTTTATAAATGGCTTTGCAATTCTAATAAATCAATTTAGTAAATAATTAAGATTGATATTTTATATATTAATTATATTCTAATTATTATTATTATGAATTTTAAATAATCACATTTTTATGATTAATAATAAATAAATATTTCAATATATTATATATAATTTAAAATTAATGTATTTATTATTATTCATTACTTTATGTTATATTTTTAGTAAATTTTTAACATTTATATTTTTCTTTTAAAATTAAATTTTAATATATTGTTACTTTTTATTTTGAATAATAAGAATTTTTTATAATTAAAAATAAATAAATATTATGATATATAATATATATTTAATAGTTATTTTATTATAAATAACTTTTTGTTATATTTTAATAAAATTTAATACTTAAAAATTAATTTTTTATTAAAAAATAAAATTTAATATTTTATAAATTAATTAAATTTATAAAAGTAGTAGTAGTTTTATTAATATAATATAAAGGAAAACTTAATATAAAAGTAATATGGTATAGAATATAATAATATAACATAAAAATATAAACAAAGTTTAATTAACCTTCAAATTAAAATAAGTCACTGATATATTAAAATTTATAATAAACAATATTAATATATTTATAATATTAATAAAATATAATCTTAACCTTAAGAATAATATGAAAGATAATAGATAATAAAGCTTATAAGGAAAAAAAAACTTTATTAATTAAATTATTTAATATTATTTATATAATTAATTTAACTACAAAAATATAAATTAATTATATAATTTATAATTAATTAAATTTTATAAAAATATTTATAAGAATTTAAAAAACTACTTTTTTAATATTTTGTTAATAAATCTTTTATAAGAAATATACTTGTTAAATTATTATAAATAAATATAATAAGTTAAGATATTTTTAATATTTTTTAAAAATTTTTCAATAATTTTTTTAATAAGATAGCTTATTTAATTTATATAAAATTAAAGCTTATTCTTAATAAATTTAAATTTAATTATGTAATTAATATATTACTCTGCATTTTTAATAATGGGAATTTTTTGCGATTAAAAATAAATAAACATTTGAATATATGATATATAAAAATAAATATATAATATAAATTTAATAGTTTCCTTTATTATTAATAACTTTTTGCCATACTTTTGGCAAACTTCTAACACCTAAAAAATAATTTTTTAATCAAAAAAACTAATATATATATATATATATATATATATTAAAAATATATAATTTCCTATTAACTTTGTATATATTTATTCATTTCAAACTAATAATATGTTTGAAAAATCGGAAATTAAAAAATTTCCCATTATTTCAAATTCAAGGTAATAGTATTTATATTTTTTATCTTAATTAATAATTAAATTTAGTTTTAAAAATTTTAATCAATTAAAAAAAATATTAAAATCTTTAAAATAAGGTTTAACTTTAGATACATAAAAGATAAAACTAATCTTCAAAGTTAGAGATAGTTTAATAATAATATTTTTAAAATTTTAATTAATAAATTTAATTTTATAAGGATTATAATATAATGTTAAGTATTTTAAATTTATTTAAATTTATTTAAATCAAATTTAAAGATAAATTATTCAAGATAAATAAATATATAAATTTTATATTTAAAAGGA
>JNEM01007219.1:0-30337 GCA_000697335.1 Conidiobolus incongruus B7586 | reverse complement strand
ATATAATAATTGCAAATATTAATATATTCTTCTAATATTTTATTTATATATATATATATTATAATTAATAATTTAAAAAAACATTAATTTTAATTTTTAATTCTTTATTATTGAAAAGATTATAACATAATTAAAGACACTTTAATATTATTTATAATGTCTTGAGTTAAAGAATTCTATAAAATTACATAAGTTTGAATATATTCTTATAAGTTATAATAATTTAAATAAATGGAACGTATTTTATTATTTGAATTTTTTATGCCTTTATAAAAAGAATACCGATATATTTAGAATAACTAGATAAATTATATCTAAAGCTCTATGTAATCAGACTATTAATAATTTAGAGTAAATATGACTAGATTTAATACCCTATATTAAAAAAGGGCTATATTTTACAAATATTTAGAACGTTATATAAAATCAAATAAATTTTGATCAAATTAGTTAAAAATTTAAAAATTAAGAATAATCCCATAAT
Source organism: Conidiobolus incongruus B7586 (assembly GCA_000697335.1). NCBI lineage: Eukaryota > Fungi > Entomophthoromycota > Entomophthoromycetes > Entomophthorales > Conidiobolaceae > Conidiobolus > Conidiobolus incongruus. The sequence goes on along the minus strand of JNEM01007219.1, from coordinate 29,853 downwards.
TTTATATTATCCAATTATTCACTATTAACTAATTCAAATCTATTCAGTAATATAAATTATAAATAATTTAATTTTTAAAAATATTAAAATTATGAGTTCAAGTAATTCCATTATAAAAAAGAAATAATAATAAAATATAATAATTTGATAAAATTTAATTATTAGGTAATTCTAAAATTAAAGAAGAAATTATTGAAGAAACTAAAAGTAACTTAATATTTTTAATTCAATATTAATAATATTAATTATTAAATTTTAGATATTATTGAAGAAAATATCAAAGTATAATAACCATTAATTATGATTCAATTATTTTTTATATTCATTATTATTTAGATTAAAAAACCTTCAACAACTTTTAATTTAGACCCTACCACTTTGGAATCTCTTGAACCTATTGCCAACCTAATAAAAGATGATAAAGTGAAAAATATTATTGTATTAACGGGTGCTGGGATTTCTACGAGTTGCGGAATACCCGACTTCAGGTCGCCAAAGACCGGATTATATCACAATCTCCAAAAGTACAATTTACCAATGGCTGAAGACATTTTTTGTATCGAATATTTTCAGGAAAATCCTTATCCCTTTTTCGAACTGGTGAGGGAACTGTACCCTGGGAAATTCTATCCGAGTTTGTGTCACTACTTCATCCGACTGTTGAGTTCTAAGGGCTTGATGGTTAGGAATTATACCCAAAATATCGATGGGCTTGAACGTTTGGCAGGTCTTGAGGATGAATTTATTGTGGAGGCGCATGGATCGTTTCATACTTCTAGCTGTATCGATTGTAGGAAGCAGGTGGATACCAATACTGTCAAGAGTAAGATTTCTGCACATTTAATTCATTACAAATTATTAATGATATTAATTAGATCTAATATTTTCCAAAAAAATTCCAAAATGTGAAGATTGCGAAGGTTTAGTCAAACCTGATATCGTCTTCTTCGGAGAATCGATGCCTACGAAATTTTTTTCATCGATCAAATCTGTAATATATAATTATTATTGGAAACCATATAGTATTAATTCAAGATTCTAGGATTTCCCAAAATGCGACCTTTTAATCATAATGGGCACAAGTTTGAAAGTTCAACCTTTTGCAAGTCTCATTAATGAAGTAGAATCTCACGTCCCCAAACTCTTAATCAATTTGGAGAACTCTTTCGAATCTCCTAGTCCCTTCTTCAGTCTCCGATCTAAAAAAGGGTCAAAAGAGAATCGCTACTTCTGCAGGAGTAATTGCGACGATGCCGTTTATGCTCTGTGCCACCTATTGGGTTGGAAGGATGAATTGATACAGCTGTATAAGAGCCACACTGATAGTATTGAAATTTTTACATATGATGATAATAATGATACAGATAAAGCTAAGGATGAGGATAATTCTGATGACGAATTAGCTCAAGCTCTAGGCGAATTAAAAGTTGACGAATAGACAGCTTATTAATAGAAAAATACTAACCATTTTCATTTCAAATTAATAAACTGACCATCGAATCACTATCAATTTAAAAAATTTTAATGTATTAATCAGTTAATTTTTTTATTTTTAACAATAATTATTTACAATATTTTAAACTACAATGGATATGGATATTAATTTCAATTATCTATTTACAATTTATTTTTGTTATTTTTCGATAATCTCAGTTTAGCATATTTATGGATTTTGTATTGATTTCATTAATAATATTTAAGTATTAATATCGAGTCCCATCAGTCAATTGATAAAATGGTATATCAACTCTTAATGGAAATGCATAACCAGGATTCGATTCTCACTTGAATCAAACCATGAGAAAGATTCAGTCTGTTAATGGATTGGTCTTAACTTCGAGTTATGTACCGATCTTTCAAATTGGATCGTTTTAATATCGTTTAAAATATTCTCAAATTTCAAAGAATAATATATATATATCAAATTGATACTTTGTAAAAATAAATACGCTAGATTGATTTAATTACAGCTAAAGTGAAAATGTTATTAGATCAATGTGATAGTTTCAAAACAATAACGAGTAAACTCATCAAATATGATTAATTAAATTAATATCAACTTAACTAAAAATTTAAAAAACATACAATTGAAATAATTGACTATCGGAAGCAAGTATTAAAAAGTTATAGCTTTTTAAACATCAGTTAAATGTATATATACATAAACTTACATAAAAATAATTTTAACAAATAATATTTTATTTCATTTTATAGTATTATATTTGTAAATATTAAAGAATGAATACTCAATCAAAATATTATAAATTTTAATTTTCAAAAATTTATAATTAAATATAAGAAAAGTAATCTTTTGAGAATGACAACTACAAAATCTTAAAATTATTTTTTGTAATATAATAAAAACTTGAAAAAGCCGTAATACTAAATAAGTTAGAATTTATTTTTTCTAATTGTTCAAATTTTTTTATCTTTTTTCAAATATGTTACTGTTTCAAAAATTAAGCATTATTCAGAAGAATTTTTAATATGATTTAATATTGAATTCAATTTAATACATTATTTAAACCTCCTGGATTCTAATAATTCAATCTCATTCTTGTTAAATTTATAAAAATTAGATTAAATAAATAGAATCTTATAGTGTTATATTTAAAAAAATTCTTAATAAATAACAGGATATTATATTAATTTGCAAATAATCCATTCAAATGAAACCAAGTCACTACAAAGCAAAATTTGTAATATTAAAGAATGTCAGGAAAATATATAACCTCAAATAATCAACTAACTATTATTTTTGGAGGAATTATTGACGAATAGAAAATTTTTGTTTGAATAGTTAAAATTTGATGCAACTTAGTTAAATAATTCAAGGATCAATTGTAAATTGGATTATTTTAATTGCAAACTTCAAACCCAATCTTCAAATTGATTAAAGAAGAAAAAGCGAAGAATAACATCATGTTACCAGATACCGGCAAATCGATAAGTTAGGGTATCCTAGATTTTAACTCGCTGGAAACTAAATTAAATCAAAATTTAATGAAGAAAGAATTGCTCAAAGTCGACGGGATTTTGTTCAAAGAAATATTTTGAAAATATCCTGTTTGTTTTTGAATTTAGTTAAGCATATGTATAACCAAGTTTTTATCCTTCTTTAAATCATCATTTTATTAACTTTATCATGATTTAATAACGGTGAATCTTACCCAAGACTTTTATAATTAGGAATATTTGACAGGGATGCATAATGCATACGTTGTTCACATGGAAGGGACTTTTTAAACTGGCAAGTGGATTCGTAGTCACGAATACAAGAATATTAATCTTGGTAAAGGTAAAATGATTCGGATTGAATGATCTAATTATATCAATTCATTTTTTGAATAGATAAAAAAATACCATGGAAAAATTATATTGTGCAATAATAGTGAACATTTTGCTTAAATAAAACCTGATATAACTTGATCTAAAAATGAATTATCAATTAGTGTGGAATCATATATTAAGTATGTAACGACTTAACTAATATCTAATTGATAGGAATACTAACTTATAGGAATTGGAAAAGTGTGATTTATTAATCATTATTAGCACTGCACTCAGGTACCTTATATTTGCAATTTTATCAATGAATCTGGATCCAAATATACCCAGATTACTCATCAATAACGTGAACTATTTGGGTACTTCAAGTCCTTCCTACCTCTATCTGAGAGAACCATATCGACAAAATATAATCTTCAGTTAAAGCGACTGGTACGATGCTTGTTACGATTTTGCTCATCTGTTTGGTTGGAAGGATCAGCTGATGCTGTATTATAAAGAAGGGACAGGAAGTCTTAATGAGGAATATAATAGTAAACAAAATAATTCAAATGACTCAATACAGTGTTTTCTAGATCATATATTATTTTGTGAATGAATAGTTAAAGTTTAAATAATATGAAATTGAAGGTTAATGACCCATTGATATTTAATATATTTATCAATAAGTTAAAATATACTTTATTCAATAACCAATCTTATTTCACAAATCACAAATACCAAACCTAATTCATACATAGTCATCTTTATTACAAAAAATAAATCATATTAATTCTTCCTATTAAATTTAAAAGTGGATTGCTCTATACCCTCCCTATATGTCTGTTTATCCAACTCTTTACCAACATAGTTTTTAAGTTCGTGTAATTTGTCGGCATTCAAGAAAATATTCTGGTTGTCTAACTCTTGCACGATATAGATGCCGCCAGAAGAATCGTTAATCATTTTAATGAGTTGCATGACGGATGGATCGCTATTTTAGAATAGTTGATTATTTTTAGAAGGATAAAAATAAGTTATAAATTACCATTTTACAAGAATTCCTTCAAATTATTTTTTCTTAATTAATATTCCAAATAATTCAAATCATGTTAATAAATTTACCTTTTGTAGCGTGTACCATAATGATTTAAATTTATAATATAACAAATAATATTAAATAACTTGTGGATTTAATGAAAAAAAAATAAATAATATCACAGTTGATTATTCTTTCAGAAATAATGTTTAGGACAGGGTTTAAATCCTATTTTTATTAATTTATTCCAATTTATGAATTAATTATGGGATTATTTATATTTCAATCAATTTATTACTCTGCATTTTTAATAATGGGAATTTTTTGCAATTGAAAATAAATAAATATTTTAATATATAATATATAAAAATAAATATATAATATAAATTTAATAGTTTCTTTTATTATTAATAACTTTTTGCTATACTTTTAACAAAGATCTAACACTTAAAAAATAGTTCTTTTTATTAAGGACTGAAATTTGATGTTTCACAAACCAATTAAATTTTCCTGTAGAAATTTTCTTTCTTGTAAGCTAGTTTTTTAATTGCTTAAAGCAATTATAATTACATAGGTTATAATCTAAAGAATATACTAGATGTGGTAGTTTTTTCTAGTTGTTTTTAATTAAAAAGTTTTTTATAGCTTTAAATTTATGAATTTTACAATTATTATATAAAATAATAAGTTTTCTCAAATTATATTAAAAACACTAATTAAAAATACTTTTATTTAAAAAAATAATATAAAGTTTATTATTAATTGATTTTCCTTCAAAAACTAAATAAAAATAGCATATACTATTATAATCTATTATAATAATTAATATTTGCTTATTAACAAAATGTTTATTTAAAAGAATTTATAAAAAAAGTTAATTTAATATAATCTAGCATCTTGATTTGTGTTTTAATAAAAGATTATATATAAAAATCTAAGATTCATTAATTGTAATTATTTACTATAAAAGTTTAAGCTTCTAATAATATTTTAGTAAGTTTTATTTAATAATAACTACTCTAACTTTTTTTAAGCTTTAGTTAAATTATAAAGTACCTATTTTATATTTTTATTTATTAATTTGAATTTAAACTTTAATATATATAAAATACTTGTAAAATTAATATTAAAGTACTTAAATAATTTTTTAACTAAAATAAAAAAGTACTTTTCAATATATTTTTTCACTCTATTAACAATTAAAAGAATAATAGTTAAAGTTAATTTTTTAGATTTTAATAAGTTTTAGATAATTTCTTTTTTAACCTTAAAGTAATTTACTTAATAATAAATTGTTGATTTAAATAATGTTTTATTATTAAAAACTTCTTGTAAATTTTAAATTATTTTAAATAGCTTATAGTTAAGTTTTACTAATACTAAAATAAAAATCTTTTGATGATTACTATTTAATTTAAACATAATTGAATTAAACAACTAATTTTAAAAAATTATTTTTTTAATCAAAAAAATTATTATATATATATATATATATTAAGAATATATAATTTCCTATTAACTTTATATATATTTATTTATTTCAAACTAATAATATATTTAAAAAATCAAAAATTAAAAAATTTCTTATTTTTTTAAATTTAAGGTAATAATTTATTAAAATTTTATTTAATTTTTATTGTGAAAATAATTTTAAAAAAAATCATATTGATTTAATTTTTAATATTAATCAATACTATTTTAAGTATATAATTATTCTAAAATTATTAATTTTTTAATATCTCTTAAAAATCATTCACTTATATATTAAGATGTTTTGAAAAATTAAAAATTACAGTTTTTTGCTTGAATACAATTTTATTCAATTTTTAATAAAAAATATATTAATTTCATTAAAATTCATCTTATAAAATTCAATCAAAATTTAATAAATCATGAAATATTTTGAAAAAAAATACTTTTAATAATTTAATTTAATAAAATTAAAATAATTAATACAGAATATATCTAAGATAATGTATTAACCAAAATCTTCCTAAAATAATAAAATATATAAACAACAACTAATAAAAACTAAATTCATTAAAAATATGATAACATATATTAAAATGTGAATCATATAAGTATTAGAAAAGATTAATTAATCAAACAAAATTAAAATATGAATTAATTATTTAAATAACAAATAAAATTACAATATTCAGTCTTAAAATATGATTAAAGTTTGATATTGATAAATCAAAGAAATATTCAAATGAAATGGGGATTTTATAAACTTAATATTAAAATTAAGTATTTAATAACTTGGAATGTGCGTGTAATTACAAATGAATAAATTAATTTATAATTCGATTAATGGAGCTTCAGATTTAGGTGGTTCACTACTCGTGGGTGGTTGAGAGGAATATGATTGGGTACCAGGATAGGCTTGACCTTGAGGTGGGTAGTAATAAGGTTGTTGAGAGCTGGGTGGAACTTGCCCGGGGTTTGCATATTGGTAATAAGGTTGCTGCGAACTGAGTGGAGGTTGCTGTGAGTTTGCAGGTGGGTGATAAGGATTGGCTTGAGGAGTGGGTGGGGCACCGGCGATGGGAGGTACATATGATGTGGAAGGCTGTTGAGATCGTGTTGATGGGTCTGAAGGATATTGGTGAGAGGTAGGAGCATAGCTATGAGAATATTCGGATGCGGGAGGAGGTTGATGTAGACTTGAAGCTGGCGAAGAAACTGGATTATGGTGAGTGTTACTTGGAGGAGCGGCAGAGTAATGATCAGGAGGGGGTTGATGAGTGTACGATGATGGTGTCTAAAAATGAAATTAGTATCTTATAACAGACTTAAGAATAAATTAATTACCTGGGAAGTAAAATAAGCTGAAGAATATGATTGATATGGCTGTTCAGAAATAGAGCCCTGACGCTGATGAGAAGTAGTAGAAGGAGCATAAGAGTCATATATAGAAGGCGTCCCATATGGATTGAGTGACTGCTCTAATAATTGATCGTATTTTTTCACGGCAGATGACAATTTTGCTTGTAGATCGATAAAAGTTTCTAAATATATTATAAATAAAGGATTTCAAAAATTATTTTCCAAATTCCTTACTATGTTTGAGTATGAGATCTCTTAGTTCATCATTTAGTTTAAGAGCGGTTTTGCTCATGTCATAATACATATATCGAAGAGATGGATCTATGGGAGCTTGAGGATTAAGTTTTGTCTTATCAACCATTTGACAAAACATTTCTAAAGATTCGATTTCTTTTTCTTGAAGTTTATATTCATCGTATTGAGATGAATTGGAGTATGATGCTTTCTCCGGTTCAATATAGCTTTGACTGTACTGGTAGTTGGAGGAATCCTGTAACGAAGGATATAATTTGCTTTGAGGTTTGGATTGTTTAAGTTCAAGATCTTTTAATGAAGCAGCAATCGCGGCTTCTAAATCAGCATCTTCATTCTACAAATGATATATAAATATTGGTGTAAAAAATGATTGAAATAAAAGTCCTTACTCTATCTTGAGCAGCAGTTTCATTAATATATTCGGCAAAGGTGATTTTTTGATTCAATTCTCGTTCACGCTTGGATTGAGATTCTTGGAGCGACAGCTGAATAGCTCTTTCCAAATCTTCATCTTCTTGAGTTCTAGTACTAGAAGCTCTGGCACTTCCAGTAGTAACAGTTGTTGTAGCAGTTGGAATCAAAGAACTAATAGGTGCTTCAATTGGCCTTGTAACTTTTTTGAGTTTCAAATAGCAATCGGTACAAACACGTACTGAATCGTTGATACCAAGGTGAGGTAAAGGTAGATTATTGGATGAACAGGTTTGACAAAAGGTAGATCCACAATTTCTGCAGTGATGCTGAATTATATATATTAAAAAATTGATTATTATGTTAACAACTAAATTACCTTTCTATTAGTAAATGTAAATGCAGTTCTGCATCTCATACAAACATCACTATCTGTCCAATCGGGTGCCTAATAATAATATACAAGTATTAAATACAAAATGGATAGATAAAATTAGTAATTCATACCGAGGCAGTGTCAACCATAGCGGTTGCTGAGGTAATAACAGGAGGAAAGATATAATTAGCAGATTTTAGATTAGCATAAGTTTGTCCCATATAAGCTAGTTCAGGTTTTCCTTGCATTGAATGAGCCCAATTTTGAATAAGCTCTAAGATTTTTTCTTTGACTTCGGGATTGATACCAGACTAGAAAGAATGAGAAATCGATATTCAAGTCGAATATCAATAGGAAACTTACTGGATTTTTTAAAATTGAAACCAAATCATCCAAAAATTCTCTAGAAGTAACTTCTTGAAGAAAGTGATTACCACCATTTTTAACACAAACATCAATTAACTAATTGTTGAATAATTATATATTATTATAAATTTAAAATAATAAAAAAATTCAATTTACTTTGAGAGCAAGTAATTGTACATTAGGATTTGTATGATTTAATCTTCTACGAAGGATTTTACCCGCTTCCTTTGCTGGAATTGATTTAGCTCTAATCATATCACAAGCTTCGAGAGAAGGTCCCCAAACTTCCGCATCTTTGGGTAAAGTTTCAGCAGTAGCAGAAGCTAAAAAAATAATTCAAATTAATATCCAATATTATGAAATTTATATAGTTAATTCAAATATAATTGAATAAACTTACTAACTAAATACTCAAAATTATTATTATTAGCAGAGGTAGGATTCCAAAGGGAAAACATTTCGAATTATATTTTCAAATTGATGAAAAGTATTGAATTTAAATATATTTAACAAAGATTAAACGATAATAATTATACACTAGTTAAATATGAAATTGCTGCGTTAATTGAAAAAAGAAATAAAATTTTAAATTCTAGTCAGTCACTTTGAGTTTGAATTTATTGATCATTTTAAATTTTAAATTCATCAATGTGGAATTTATCAATTGAGTTTTGGTTTTAATTTTTGATATTACTAATTGATAATTGGTAAATAATTTCTTTCTTTAGAATACCGAATAAAATAAAAATATTAAATATTCGCATATAGTGTTTAAATTTTTATATTTTAAATTTATGAATTTATGACTTTTAAAGAATATTTGACTTCAATATCAACCAACTAAATGATAATGATGATATTTATTTAATCAATCGCATTCATAGGAATAAATATGATATTTATAATATATAAAAATAGTACCAATATATTCCAAAAAATTGAATTGAAATATTTTGCATTCTGAATATTATTATAGTTTTAAAAAATTAAAATCCATTAACTTAAAATTTTTTGAATTCACAATATAAATGTATAATATACAAATTTAGAAAATTATCAATCAAATTTGAAAATTATGTCTTTCTTGAATAGTATTTATACATCAAAATTACAAAATATAAAAATTGTTGATAATGTTACTCCAAACAAGTATTTCATACCAATATTGATCATTAGTGATATAAATTAGAATTAAGTTAGAATATATAATTTTATGAAATATAACTTTGAATTAAACCAAATTTTCATCATTTTTTAATTCGAATTACAAGTAGTTTATATATATACTGATGATGTAATTGTTATATCATCAATTTTTCAGAATTATAATTTGGCTATAAATATATAATATATTTCTATTTCAGCTAGTAATTAAAATTGAATAAAAATGTATTAATAGCATTATTATTCAAATATTATATCATTTTTCGAACATGTTTGTTCTATATCAAAGTGTATTTTTAATATTCATCACTTCAATTTAATTTTCAACACTTCAAATAGAAAATCTGATAAGAAAATTTATTAATGGAAAAACTTGTTAATTTAGAAACATTTATTAGAATAGATTTTTCTCAAATATTTCACCTTGTAGAAATATTTCAAATTGATTAAAATTTATGGAAATTCAGAGTTGGAGTAATTATATATCTTTTAAAAAGAACCATAATGATAGTTATTTTCAGTTATTTAGAAAACGTTATTTTTAAGTATAATTTTTAAATTTTGTGTTTATATAGTTGAGGATAAAATTTAATTTTATCATTTGATTTTTATTTAACTCCTCAAATGTGTCATATGATAAGTTTAGTATTAAAAATTTATGATTGAAAATTAACAAAATCCTATCCCTAAAATTTAAATTGCAATATAATGATGATATATATATATATATATATAATAACTTAAAGTGATTAAAAGTTTTTCTCGAGTATGAAATTTTAATGTATTAAAATATTGTCACAGTTATGATATTCTACTCAAAAAAAGATAGAGCATGAATAAATAATTAAATTGAGAGGAGTAATCCGATAATAATTGGAGAGAACAGAATACTCAGGAGTTATAAACCTATAATAATATATTACGTAAAACAGAGATTTCTGCGAAGAAATTGAGCTCACTTTATATTCAATGGTTTAATGAAGAATCAAAAATTAAAATAACCACATTATAAATCACAAAGTATTGGTTTTATTTATGATACAAGTCAAATAATTGAGGTGAGATGAACCCCTAAAAATTCCTTCCAATACGTATCAAATAATAAGAGGTTAGCATTCAATTTTGAATTATACCACTCAAATATTGAATTAAAATTAAATATGATCATTTTGAATGGAAGTGATAAATAATGAGTAAAAATTGAATTTAAAGGAAATAATCAGGAGCTGGTTTTTTGGTGGGTAAACTTCTCACATCCTATATATTGAATTAGTATAAAATAATTAAAGAGTATTTAGTGATAATTACGAATGGAGCAGATTCAAAAACTTTGAAGTGCTTGCCTAAATTCGAATCAATTTCGAGAATGGCAGCAACATTACCACATCTGTAACAATAATTGGGAGCGGACCATACGGTGACAAGATGATCGTCAAACATCAATTTATAGCCTTCCATAACTAATTGATGAGCACGAGCTATCATATCTAGATCGTTATCATGTAAGAACTTATTATGTGGTTAGCTAAAGATATTATAAAAGTAAATGTTAAATTACAGTTTTTGTAACTTCTGCTCCGAATAAATAACCTGCACCTCGAGGACTTAAAGACCAAGATTCAACCTCTAAAAAATGTGAGATAATATAGAAATTAATATTAAATTAAATTACGATCAGGATCAGACCAAAGTAAATCACACATCGGACCTTCGTGAGGAACCTCCTGTTTTCTATCGATACACCTTATCTAAGACTCCGTAAGCAAACATGTTAATCCAAATTTGAGGCTAATATACCTGCTGAACTGTGGATATATTAGGAGAGAGACCTCCGTGAACACATATAATTTTGTTATCGATAATAGCGGATAAACTAATATAATCGAAGACATCACAGCAATACTTCCAAACGTTAGCGGAACCAAATTTTCTATGACACTCTTCATAAAATCCGTATACTTGAGTAATTTGTCTACTTTCGTGATTGCCTCGAATTAAAGTGATACGATCGGGGTATCTCACCTTTAAAGCGAGTAAAAGAAGAATGGTTTCAACGCTATTGTACCCACGATCGACGAAATCGCCTAATATTAAATTTAGAAATTTACTCTATTTATCAAAGTATATTATGTACCCATAAAGAGGTAAGAAGTATCTGGACATTTACCCCCAACACGAAATAGTTCTGTAAGGTCATTAAACTGACCATGAATATCACCACAAATCTAAACAATTGAACCAATATGAATAAAGCCAATAAATAACGTCTAATAAAATATATTACAGTAACGGGTGAACTAATATTCTGAACATTTCCCTCAGTTGAAAAAATATCGATAGCTTTATCACATAAAGTTTTAACCTCTTCCTCTGTAATAAGTTCGCATTTGCATAAGGTTTCAATTTGTCTATGGATATTAACCATTTATTTTCAAATATTTTACTATATCATAAATATATATTCTACCTATCTAGGTCTGCAGACATTATAATTTGTTGAAAGATGTTAAAAATATAGGTATTGGTAAATCTTGATAGAATTTAGTGTTTATAAATTTGTAGGGAGGATGAAATGCTTATTTAATTATTTTTGAAAAAAATGGATTATTAATAATTTTTAATGAACTGAATACAATATTAATAATATTAATTTTTTGTCATTATTAGAATTTGTAAAAAACTCAATTTTCATGCAAGGGAATTTCCACTAAATAATCGTTTCATTAAATTCAGCATTTTATGGGATTTTAATTTCAGAATTAGTTAATTCAATTTTGGGAATATGTTAAATTATTAAAATTATGATGACTTGATAAAGTTAAAAATTTGCCATTTAACTTTTTAAACTTAATTTAAAAAAACATAATACAAACAATTGAATATCAATATGGCTGAAAAATCTGATTTAAATATCAATAGCAATGATCGTGTGGTTGTAAAAAGTGTAGATATGGCAGACGAACAGCAGGAAGTGGCTATTCAATTGGCACAAACTTCATTGGCCAAATTTAACTCGGAAAAAGACGTAGCTGCTAATATTAAAAAAGAATTCGATAGAAAGTATTTACCTAACTGGCACTGTATCGTTGGTAGAAGTTTCGGCTCTTACGTCACTCATGGTAAATATCTCATTATTTTAATATTTATTCATCAATTAACTCTATTAAATTTAGAAACTAGACATTTTATATATTTTTATGTTAATGACACTGCCATTTTACTATTTAAAGCTGGTTAAAATAATTCTCAAATATTAGAGAAAGCTATTGAAAGTCAAAAATAAATAATAATTTGTATAAATCATATATTCATTTTAAAAAATCTAAAATTTTAATAAGTTGAAATTCATCAGTTATCCCTTTTGATTATAACAATTTTAAGTAAATGATTATGATTATAAATAATAATAGAATTATTATAAAAAGATATTGACTATTAGTTTTTGCGTGGAAATGCAGGGTTTCGATCCCCGTGCCTCTCGCATGCAAAGCGAGCGCTCTACCAATTGAGCTACATCCCCATACAAGTTGGAAATAATATTCGTATTTATTTACTATTCTCCCTACAATTCATTTTTATTCTTATTCACCTTATATTTACTAATATTTTTTAACCGTTCTTTATATTTCATTATATTTTTTAATCTATTATTCAATTTTTAATATTCAACTTTAATTTTTATTTCAACTATTTTTTGCTTTTATTTTTTCCATATTATCTGTTAATTATATATATTTAATCAATAACTTCATTCTATATTTGCATTGTAATAATATAATATTTTTGATAATAATCGATTAATCTATTAATTAGCACTATATCATTATCAACAACATATTTTATATATAATAATAAATATCATAAAAATTTACCACAAATAAATTGAATTATTAAAGCATTTAAGTGAAGTTTCAAATACAGCCACGAGTTTAAGAAAATCCCATATCCAACAATCCCCAATTATTCACTTAAATAAATTTTCATGTCACATTGAATATAACTAGTAATTTCAATTATTCAGAATAATAAACATATTGATCCAAAATGAATATTAGTCCTCAAGATAGACAAAAGTATACAGGTGTTTTTCACTCTTCAAATCCTATCAACGGGAAAATTTCTGGTAATTTTTATTTATAAAGTATAATAAGTGATATTAATGGGTTTTTAGGTCAACAAGCTTCTCTAATATTTTCTCAATCTAATTTACCTAAACCTAAATTAGCTGAAATATGGTTGATTGATAAATTCTTTAACATGGCAAAATACTAATTTTATATTATAGGAACTTGAGTGATTTGGACAAAGATGGCCAACTAGACATTGACGAATTCGTTTTAGCTATGCATCTGATCTTTGCCACTCTCAATGGTTCATTACCTCAATTACCACAAACTTTACCACCAAGTTTAATGCCCCCAAGTAAATCTTCCAACTTTGGTTTTAAACCTAATTTGGCTTTACCTTCCCCTTCTAATATGGTAAGTCTAGAATGTTTTATTTATTTTTATTATATTTTAACGGTTTTGACAGTCACCTTCATCGATGGGAGCTAAAGCTATCAAATATGATTGGCACGTTCCTTCTCACGATAGATCTGCTTATGATGCTATTTTTACTAGATTCGCTTCGAATCCTATGGGATACGTTACATGTAACCAAAATTTAAATGTTATATATTATTTTATTTATTATTTGTTTCAGATCACCAAACTCAAAACTATTTTATTAGTAAAGGATTGAACCTCCAGGATGTTCAACAGACATGGTAATTCTTACTATTAATAGCGAATATTAGATTTATTTTACATTGTTGGATAGGAATTTGGTTGATGTACAAAAATCTGGTTCTCTCCATAAAGATCAATTTGCTATGCTTCTCCATATCCTCAACTGGAAGAGTAAAGGCATTTCCATTCCTCCATCATTACCCATCCATCTTCAAAATCAATACCGTAGCGGTCCCAGGGATACGCAATCACCCTACCAGAGTAACACTCCTCAATTGTCCATGAATTCAAACGCCAGTTCTCCAGGATACTTCCCACATCAACCTCCTTCAAAGCGAGATCTATTGGATTTTGATGGTCCTTCCATGAATACACCCGCAATTCCACCTCCCATCCAACCTACTAACACTTATCAATCCAATGCAGGCTATCAGCCTACTTCCAGTTACCAACCCAATTACAATAACAGTAATAACAATACTGATTTATTTAATAATGCACCAAGACAGGATGAGAGTAATTATCCTAGTGCTATATTAATTATACACTCTGATCTAACCTTTAATTATAGTTCAAAAAACTAGTACTCAACCAGCTAGTACTCAAAAATCACAACCTATTTCCTCAGGTAAATCATCAGCTCATTTCAAAAAATATTTGATTTCTTACCATTTGATTCAGGTCCCTCCGCATCTGAAGTAGAAGCCATCCAACGGGAACTGAAACAAGTAGAGGAAGAACTCGCTAAATGTGAAGGCGACCAACTCATAGCCAACACCGTTGAAGATTTTCAAGCATTGGAGAACTTCCTCAACCAACTGATCCAACTGACGAAATACCAACAACAGCCCACCAGCAGTGACAACAATACCAATGACGAAAAGATTCAAGACTTACAATATTTACAAAGCACAATTGAGGAGAAGTACAGACAGTTAGAACAAATTGAGAGAAATCAATTGAAAGAGTTGGAGGAGTTGAATTTGAGAATTAATGATTTAAAATATTTATCATAAATTTTATTATTGTTATTAATATTTTGTTTTAATTATTTATACCATTAATAAAATTTTTTATTTGCTTACAAGATATTATTGTAATTCACTCTTTTATCTATTAATTTGGTTAAAATTTGTGAAGTATTGTTACAATCCCATAATAATCTCTCTTTCTTGTAAAATAACTAAATTCAGGCTAAATTTCAGTACCAATTCAACAAAAAATTAAATTAACTACAATAAACAAATGTCAGAAACTGAATTATTAAATATTGAATGGAGATTACCTGAGTGGATAATGGTAACCAATTTAATATCATATCATTACTATATTATTAATATTTTCAAATAGCAAAATGGAGGTCTTAATAGCCAAAACGTCCTAGATTACTTCAGTTTATCACCTTTCTGGGACCCTACTTCGAATAATGCTATGATAAAAATGCAAACAACTCACAATGCAATGGAACAGGCTAATATGGATTTAACGTAATTAGGATTATTAATTTCTGCTTGATGATTAATTAATCAATTTTTTAGTAAAATGACAGGTATAGAATTCGTAATTTTACAAGAGAATCCCCCCAACTTATTTGTAATTCAAAAACAGAGGAGATCTTCGCCAACTGATGGTAAATTGATATGAATTATATAGTAATATGATATATTGATGTTGAAATAGCTACTCCTATTGCACTTTATTATATTTTGAATGGTAATATTTATCAATGTCCCGATTTGTATTCAGTGTTGGCAAACAGAATGGTAAAGGTTCAACTAACAATATATTTTAAATCTAACAATAACCTAAAATAGATGACATCACTCTATCACCTCATGAATGCATTTAAAGAATCCAGTCAAGCTGTGAACTTCCTACCATTTAGGGGATACCGCTGGAACAACGATCCTCAATTCGCTGGCGAAAATAAAAAGGTGAACCTCAAATCTCAGCAAATCAGGGACTATCGAGGCTGTGCTGAACGTGCATTTTTCAAAGTGATGAATTTGCCTACCGAACCAGCACCTAAACCTAATGCTAAGCAACCCACTTCTACTAGCAATGGGATTGGAGATAAGGAGGATTCGGCGCAAAAACAAAAGATGACTACGAGTGTGAAAAAAGAGTTGAATGAGGATGAGAAGCCGTTGCCCAAACCCAAAAGGAAGAAGACTGGTGAGAGCTCAAGGGGCAAGAAGAGGAAATCGCAGATGGAACAGCCACCACAATAGCTTAACATTGAAATCATTATATACTATACAATTTAATTTAAATATATATAGTACAATAATATACAGATTTATGACATTATAAATATTTTTATTATTATTTCAATTTATCATTCAATAAAATCAAAAGATTAATTTAGTATTACCAAACTTTGAACTAATTTTACAATCCGAACTCAACAATCCAAAAGGACCTTTATACCCAAATACTGAAGCTGTTGAATTATTAATCAAATGAATATCACTAAAACAGCAACTCCTCTCTTCGATTTCTGCTTTTCCTTCTTTCGACGTGATTTCAAACCATCCTCTGTAGCGTTTTGACATCTGGAGTTGAATATCGCCATATTCGGAGTCGAGTTGGATATTGGATTTAGATGGAATGTCACTGAGCTTGAGATCAACTGTCCCTTTGCTATTTTTCACTTGGATTTCTTGACTTCCTATGAGATTGCCTGTCACTTTGGAAATGTTTCCACCCAATTCCAAAGCATTTAAGTTGGTTTTGTTGAACTGAATCATTCCAAGTTGATGCTCAATCTTCAATCTGTCAATTTGCGTATGGTCGAGTAATAAATTACCTAATCTTATCTTCAAATCGCAGTTAGTCACATTAAATTGATTCATCAGCAGCAGAGAATTAATATTATCCAACTTTAACTTATTCAATCGAAAGCTATGATCTAGATCGAAGCGAATTGTACTCATGTCGCTCTGATCTCCCTTAACCTTCAACTCGACCAAATCCAAATTGGTCAACCTTTTAGGCAACTGAATATTCAAAATCAAAAAGATTTCACTTTTAGAACTCTTCACTCCGAATTTCAACTTATCTCCAGATTGGTGGATTTTTACTTTGGATTTGAAATCATTTGAAGAACTCATTAATTCGTAGTCCACAATAATTTCATCTTTTTGGACATAATGCTCCTGGTGAACGTTGAGAGATTTGAGAATTGTGTTGTGATTCAATTTCATTTTGATGGCTTTGATCTCTTCACTGCGAAAGGTTTGACTACCTTTAAAGTGTATGAGTTCGCAATACTTACGGTCTTGGGATATGGATGTTTCATAATTGTTTTTAAAGTAGGAAAAGTAGGATAAGTTGACGAGTAAACAGACAGCGACGAGAGTGAGATAGAATATGTAGATTACATAGTTGGTAGTGTGCTTGACTTGTCTTTGCTGAGTTAAGAATGTATTGTAGGTGGCACTTTGTCGAGGGTAAAAAGTATTATCAAACATATTTTTTAAAATGAATAAACGAATAACATTTAAAACTTTAAAAAATGATGCTTTATATACTCAATTTTTAAATAAATGATTAATTACAAATAATTTATCACCAAATCAATAGCATAATAAATAGGGTAATTGATTTAAATTTAAATAAATGAAATTATATAAAATTTATTTTATACATGGTGATGATCGGGAGTCACACCTAAATAATGCCAAAATCCTCTAACTCCTCTCGCATACTCGATCAGCATAATAATATTTCGAGTTGCATTTTGTAAACCCCATAAGCCCACTCGTTTTAGTCGTCTGTTTCTCTCTTGCTCGTCGTACACTAAATTCATCAGTTCTTCGCCTACCTTGTCCGATAGTATGACATCAAGTTCGGCATCATATTGGGTCCAGCTGCCGTCGAACTTGTCAAGATCTACTTTGAATTTGGTATGGATTGGAATGCTGGTGCGGTGAGCGTTCATAAATGCAACCACGGGTCGGACGACCGCTTGTGATGCGTAAGTGATATCATCAGTGACGAGAGGTACAGCTGCTTTGATATCTCTGAATCTGAGCGATGCATCAATGCCTACAAACTTGGATTCCTGTCGTAAATGCTCGAGATCAGGAGGACGTGGGAGCTCTTTAAGAACTTTGTACAGGATATTATTGAATGGAGCATCACTATCTGATGGGATTTGGGATATCAGACACTCATCCAGCTTGTTAAAGAGATCTGCAGCGAGCTGTTTTAGAGGATTGTTGTCACATTGGAGAGGGATGGTCAAATCGAGGCAAAAATCAACAGATCCGGACTTGATCCAGCCAAAGGGACCTGATACCCCATTGTTCAAATGGTCGATGGGAACACCATCGATGCGAATTTGTGAGCGTTTGAAAGAGGTTTCGTGTTGATGCGATGAGTCTGTGGGACATATGTCACTGGATGCTTGGGCTTGATGCACGCTAAAAAGACAGTTGTCAAACATTCCAACAATTGAATTGGCGCCGATGATGTCGTAGAATAGCCATCTAGTTCTCAACTGATTTGTTTGAGCATTGAAAATAGATACTTTATAGGGTCTCATACCATATGGTTGCAGTAGTGTAATCATCAAATCTTTCACTTGAACCGACTCAAACTCCAATCCAGGTCCGTTACGTTTATTCCTAGTCTCCTCAGCGGACCAGTGGAAATTTTCAGGATAATGCACTCTGCTACGATCGATGACACCGCGCACACCGGATATATCGAAATCTTGAACGAGTCCCTTATTATCCAACCACCTCATCAACGACAGTGTAATATCAATTTTATCAATTTCCAAATTCCAAACAGTAGCAGTTGGCGAAGGCTCTAAATTCGGTAAATTTTCCACATTGTACTGAATCCTCACTTTATTTAAGGTGATTTTGCCACCCTTCCAATTTGGGAGAATAGCCGACTCGAACGTGACATTCATCCCAATCTGCTGCGACAGAATCATCCCCAGACGTTTTGTAATGAAATCTTGAAATTGGAGACTGTTGCCCACAGCGAGTAATAAACTAACGAATGTGGTAGTTCCTATTAAAATAAACATCGTCTGACTAAGGAAGACCCATGAGAACACTGCCATCACGTCATCCAGCGTCCAAGGCCGTTCGTACCTGAACAGCACTTTCTTAACAGCCGTGCGAATTCGCCCAAAAAGCGATGCCGGAACCGGTATCTCCGGTGGCGGCAGCATTTTGTGGGGGGTATATGATAGCCTAGGTACATTCCATTGTCCCTTCTCCAATTCCAGTCGCTTCGCAGTTGAACTAAAGTGGCGTCCCTTAAATTTTAATTTAATTTGAAATCTCACTGTACTCTGCGTTGGTAACTCTTTAATGATTAATCTATTGTGACTGAAAAATATCGAATTTGAACCTGCACTGGATTTGAAATACTGTTGTATTGTACTTAAATTATGTAATCTATTTTGGTTAAGTAATTCGCTGGATTTTGAGATAATGTTAGGTAATGAATTGAATGTGGCGCTCGTCTCTGGGAACGAATTACTGATAGTTTTGGATAGATGTGAAAATTTATTAGAATATTTCAAAAATTTGTTTCTAAACATATGCTTATAGTTTGAGAGTTTACACTAAATAAATTTCTATTTTAAAAAGATTTATAATTTGGATTGAAAGTTGGTAATATCAAATAATAATATTAATGTAATAAAGAAGGGTTAACTAAAAAATAAATTAATTAACAATTATAATAAAATATCAACTATCATAATAATATTATTAGACTATGATCCTTATATTTTCTTGTGGTAAGATAGTTGAATCAATTTTTTAAACTTGGAAATCGGTGAATTTGTTGGATTTATATTGGATTGATTGATTGATATCCAGTTCGCATTAGCTAGTTAATCAATTTAAAATTATGGGATTGGATTAACTATTTTTTTAATATGAATTTCATCTTAATTTTTTCCCTTGGTTTTGGAAATTAATAAATATTAGATTTTTGAAGAATATAATATTAAAAGAATGTATTATCTAGTTTTTGAATCAATTCAAATAAAATCCTATGATATATATATATTTAAATCTTTCCAAAATATTGGGCCAACTCAAATCTGTCCTGATTCCTAATTTTCCTGATTTTTTCGAAAAATGTTAAAAATGTGCTCAAATGTGTCCCAAAAAGAAAATTCAGTGATGTTTTCCTATAATTAACTCTAAAGTCTTAAAATAATTAATAATCAAGTATTCCTCTTCTCAAACTAAAAAATATATAGTATTCATCAAAATCACTTCACTAGTTTTATTTTTTTGTTATGCCTAGCACAAAAGAAACAGTAGAGTTCTTTATTACCCTTATTATAGTTAACTTTAATAAGAATATAAATGATCCAGCAATTTTAAGATTATTATATGAATTAAAAACCTCAAGATATATATCTCTACACTTGTTATATACACTATACTTGCTACAGTAGTCTATATGTAAACTTCCTTTTGAAGAAAATGATTTTAAAAGATGGATGAAGATGCCAAGGGCCAAGTTTTTCCAACTTGCTAATATTTTACAATTATATATAAACTTTATTTCTTCTTATTAAAGAAAACAAACACTTTTAGAAACTCAGTTAGCAGTTATACTTTACCAACTAAATCACAAAAAAGCATGTTTAAAAGATATAGCTGAAAAGTTCTGAATAAAAAAAGGAATTGTTATTTTATACACTAAAAGAATAATATATTCTATTAGAGAAAAACTAGAAGATTAAATAGTTTAGCTAGAAAATTATTATAATATAAAAGAATCTTATTTAAAACAACCCCCCTTTAATAATTATATTAGTTACTTAAATGGTAGTTATATTATACTTGAAGATTAGTTTATATTTCACATATAGTTATATTACAATAGAAAAAACATACACAACCTTTAATATATAACTATTATATTATCTTTAAATAAATTTATATATTTTAAGTCTAGGAAACCTAAAATATATTATAACTCTAGTATTTTAAAAGTATCTAAATTATTCAATGAATTAAAAAAATACTTTAAACAAGGAAAATATATTCTTGTAGATAATAATAAATAATATAATTGTTTTATATTTAATTTAATTTATTATCAATAGTAAATAAATATACTTAATTTGTATTTTTTATAAGTTATGTTAATAATAAATTTATAGTTATTTTATTTCAAAGAAATTAGATTGAAGCTACTTTTCCTTTTATAAAGTAAAGAATAGAAGAATTTAATATTGTATATAATAAAAGGTAATCTGTAGTAGAAAAAACTTTTAGTATCTAGAAAGCTATTTTTCTTTGTTTAAGGTTATTACCTTATTATATACAAAATACAAAAGCTTATTAATTTGTTACTATATTTATATATACAACTGCTTTTCTTTACAACTTTATTTTTTTTAATAAATAAAATTATAATTTAAAAAAAGGAATTGAAAAAAACTAATGAAAATATTAATGTTAATAATAATAAACAAAATATAATCAATATACATAATAACCTTATTAAATTAAATAAATCACAAATAGTAATGTTATCACAAATTAACACTTAGTTAACTATTTTAAATATATTCTTTTGATTATATTTTGTTTAATAATAAAAATTATATAAACTAATTACTTTTTTTAAAATTCTTTTATATTAATTATAAAAGTTTTTCTATTAAAAATTATTATTGTTCTAACAGTTATAACTAATATTCTTCTTATAGTTAATATATCTTAATCTATTGTTTTGAGATTTTATTTTACTTTTGTATGTTTTCTTTAATAATCTTAAAGAAAAAAGAAAATTAAGTACTTTTCTTTTTTCTTATATTGTTTCTTATACTTTTAAAGCTTTCACTTAAAGAAAATAACTAAAGGTAAAAGTTACTACTTTATTCTTTATTATTTAAAATATTTAATTCCTCACAGTAAAATTAGTTATGTAATGAAAAAGCTATAAAAGCTATATTAGAAGCTTTAAAAATTAAATTATCTTGTGTTATAATAATATTAACTATTGTAAATAAAAGACTATTTCTACTACATTGTTTACTTATTAGAACTTGTTCAGCAGCTTTAAATTTGTGAATGAGAGTTTTTACATGATTAAATATTTTATCAAGTTTTTTTCTTAACTTCAAGTAATTTATTCCTTTTAAAATAGGGATAAAGTTGTATATTTGAAAAGAAGCATTTAACTTATTAGAACACCAAGATTTATAGTTTTCTTCTTACCTTAACTAATTAAGTATAACTTCTATTAAATATAGTTCAAGGGAGTTTTTATTGTTGTTACTAGTATTAATAATAGATGACATAAGAGAAAAAACAAGATAAAGCTTAAAAGTAGTGTTTTTGTTAATAAATTTATGTGATATTCAACACAAAATAAAAGTTGTTTAATTAATATAGAATAAAGTCACATTGCTGTGAAATGCAATGATATACTTTTAGCTTTATTTTCATAGTTTATAGGAGAAAACAGGTGGATTTTATGAATCAAAAAAATTGGTAAGCTATTTTTTTATGACTAATTTTTTTGATTTTTTTGGCTGGGTGACTAATTTTTTCAAAAACCAAAATTGGTCAAACTGAAAATTGGAAAAAGTGGGACAGATTTGAGTTGGCCCATTGATAGCTTTTCCATATCAATTCTAAAATTGAGTTTGAGATTCTAATTTTGAAATAATAATATCATTTAATTTTGAAAATTTTATTCCAAATTTGATAGATTGATATTTTTTAAATTTTATCAGATTAATAAATTTAATGTAATTGGTTTCAGATTGATTTTATCTTGATTTTCAAAAATTGTGGTATTGGTTTAAAATTTTTGAAAAAATCAAAATTGTATTAAATAATGGAATAAAATATAAGTTGAAAAGTAAAAATTTTAGTTGAATGGACATTACGTTATAATAAAAATGTAAGGAATTGATTAAAGAATGAAAAGGGTTAAAGAAACAATATATAAAAACTAAATGAATATTAGGAAATGAGTAAAAATGAGAAGGAATTAAATATTTTTGAGTGGAAAATTTGAATGAATAAATATTGAAAGAGAAATGAAAGCTTAGAAGATAATCGAATTTGTGGAAATGAAGTTACACGATTTGTATGGGGAATTAGCTCAAATGGTAGAGCGCTCGCTTAGCATGCGAGAGGCACGGGGATCGATACCCCGATTCTCCATTCTTTTTTTTTCATACAAATATTATTGACAATATTTTAATCCTTGACAATCAAATATTTAATTTTTTATTTTTTACTTGTGATCATTGTTAACATATTTTTTTTTAATTTTTTATTCCAATAATAAGAGGTGTATTTTTTAATGATAATCCCAATTTAATGTTAAGTATAATTTCAAACATTTTAACATAATTATTAGAGTATTTAAATTATTAAAACAAGTATATTCAGAGTAACAAATATACAATTTGCTGACTACAGTCACATTAGTCAAGCCCGAGTCAAGTTGAGCTAATTTTATAGAATATTACTACTGATGTTGTTGATATAAATTTGGCAGTGAATAATGACCAAATACAGCCCTGTCGATTTCCCTTGTGTGATATATTTCTGGGTGTTAATCTGAGAATTCACAATCTATGAATATTAAACTCTTTGGAAGTTATCAAGTGTAATTAAAACCTTGATTCCTTAACTAACGTAGTTTAATTACTGGAGCTTTAAAGAAATTATATTTTTTAGAATATTTTAATACCTACAAATTTATAATATCTAATATTTTTATTTTAATTACTTGATACTTTTGTAATATTATTTTAAATCGAGCAATCAGTAGATAAAATAATATATCACAAATATCATTTAAATTATTATTCGATTTTAAACATCATTGTAATTTATTCAAAAACTGTTATTGTATAAATTTTTTCACAATAGTGTTGATATATGATTGATAGATTAAATTTGGCAGATATATTGATATCAAATTTATCTAATTGGTTTTATTATATTGATTTTCAATCAAAGATCATAATTCTATTTATTAACATTATAAATATACCCAAAGTTAAAATCTATCATAATATATCTTTGCAAATCATCATTTCCTAATTATCAGTGAATATTTACTATCTTCTCATCATCTTATTTAATATACACTAATTTGTATTTAAGAGAATCACCAAATATATTTATTAACAGTTTCATGTATTGTAAACCAAAACTTTTGATAATACTATTCCACTGCCGTCTAGTCAAATACATACATTTAATTAATTATAATTTGTTGCTATATATTGCAATAAAAATTAATTTTCGTGAATACTTTGGGATACTTAACTATTGAAAGTGACTATATATAATTATGTATATGCCAAGCTCTAGTGCTTTCAACAGATATATTCAAAATAATTCTCTATTATCTGAACATGAACTTAAATGTAAAAATATTTAATATACACATATATTATATTATTATATTTAATATGTAAAAAATATCACCAACTTTTGTAAATTATTTTTTATTGATTCTGATTAAATTTTCAATAAAAATTAAACACTAAGGTCAATTACTATTGAATTTCGACTATTTTATTTTTTTGTTTATTTAGTATGAATATTTTTACCCTCTTAGCTTGTCTTAAATGTAAAAAATAAACAGTATAAAATTTATAACATATTGATCAATAAAAATAAATTCAAGCAGAATTAAGAAAAAAAAATTTTGAGTTGATAATATATAATATATATTTACTACTATTATAATTCATTAATTTTAAATTTTTACATGTAGTACAATGAAATGATCTAGCTTTTCGCTTATTACTCCATTTGGATAATAATTTTAAAATCAACTATAATTACTTTCACACTGTTTACCAAATAATTTGAGAATTTTCAAATATTTTTTATGTGGGAGAATTATTAAATAAAATCTTGATGAATTAGTGGAAATAACTATATTTAGATCCTGAGAAAATATCAATTAAACTCATAAAGTTGAATAATGAAATATATTTAAAAAGATAGTCATTGTTGTTATGATTTTAAAGTGCACTGTAAACTAATAATAATATTTTCCCGTCTTTTATAAATTATTAATTATAGAATTTATAAAAAAGATAATGTATAATTTTCATTTTCATTTATATTTTTACCCGAGAAATAAAAATGAAAAACTATTGAGTGAATTATTAATTATATTATATTAGTCTTATTGATAGTGAAGATTTTAAAATACTGCTAATTTACTTAGTTGGAAAAAATATCAAGAGATCAGAGTAAATGTGGCTAAATTTTAAGATGGATATGGTTTATTCAATATATTTATTATTCAGCAACTTCAAGATCGGTGCAATTCATAATGTCTATATAAAGAATTAAAAGAATGGAAACGATATAATTAATATATT
Organism: Conidiobolus incongruus B7586; assembly: GCA_000697335.1. NCBI lineage: Eukaryota > Fungi > Entomophthoromycota > Entomophthoromycetes > Entomophthorales > Conidiobolaceae > Conidiobolus > Conidiobolus incongruus. The sequence goes on along the minus strand of JNEM01007219.1, from coordinate 4,051 downwards.
AAGTTAAAGAATTGAAATGAGCACTTATCAAGCTATCCAAATTGAAAAAACTGGTGATATTGATGCGTTGAAATATGTCAATTTGACTAAACCAACTCCAGGTCCCAATCAAGTCCTTATCAAAAATCAAGTAATTGGTGTCAATTATATCGATATTTATCATCGCTCCGGCCTTTACCCCATCCCACTTCCTGGCACTCTAGGAATGGAAGCTGCAGGAATCGTTGAAGCTTATGGTTCCAAGGTTCATGATCTTTCAATCGGGGATCGTGTCGTATATGTCTGGCCTGGTTCTTATAGTGAATATAATTTAGTACCAAGGTTTCGTGTAGCGAAGATTCCTAATTCTATTTCTTTCGAAATTGCCGCTGCTATTTTGCTACAAGGATTAACTGCACTTACCATGGTTCAAGAGTCTTATAAAATCAAGAAAAATGACTATGTTCTAATTCATGCTGCTGCAGGTGGTACTGGTCAACAATTGGTCAGACTTGCTAATCATTTTGGTGCCACTGTCATTGGTACCACTTCTAGTGCTGAAAAAGCTGAAATTGCTCGCAAAGCTGGTGCCCATCATATCATTAATTATAAAGTCGAAGATATTGCTAAAAGAGTTAACGAAATCACAAATAATCTTGGAGCTCATGCCATATTTGACAGTGTAGGAAAAACCACATTCGAGGCCAGCTTAGCTAGTATTAGAAGACTAGGAACTTTGGTCAGTTTTGGAAATATCAGCGGTCCTGTTGATCCTGTGAAAATTTCCAAATTATCAGCTAAGAATATTAGACTAATGAGTACAACTTTATCTGGATTCATTGAAACTCAAGAAGAATTTGAGCATTGGTCAAATGAATTATTCAAATTACACAAACATGGGGTAATTCCCGAAAACATTTACAAGATTTATTCTTTCAACGAAATTAAGAAAGCCCATACTGATTTAGAAAGTGGTAAAAATACTGGAAAATTGCTACTGACAGTTTAATATATCAATCTCCTCACCTTATAAAAATAAACATATATTATATTAAATCATATCATATCATACCATATTATATTAGATAGTATATTAATACACTTAAGTTTTTAGTACTAATATTCAACCAAAATATCAAAATATTTAATTTAAATCTTTAAATTAACTAATATAATAGCTATGAAATTATAATTTATCTTTATTTTTTACCAAGTAATATAATTAGATATTACTATCTTTATTAAATATAACTATATTTAATTAATTTAATAAAATATAGTATAATTTAATATTTATTTATATAATATAATATTATTTTTAATAATTTATTATTATAATATTTTATATCAATAATAGAATTATTTAAATAAACCTTAATATAATAAAAAAAATTTATGATGGATAAATATACTATATTGATTCATGCTTGTAAATATAAAGTATTCATTATTATTAATTATACATACATCTCAAAATTATGTATAGAATTTTCTTTTGTTATTATTTAATATAAATATATTATTCAAAACTTAATCCAACAAGGCTTAAATATTAATAAATATTTATTATTTCTAATTAATCCTTTAATACTCAAGTATTAAGTTTTCATATTTCCTTAAAATATTAGGAAATCAGTTTTCTTTGCCCTTGATTATTATTATTCACTTACTATATTATTAGTTAGATATTATAAATAAATTATTAAAATATATCTTTTATTATATGAATAAGTTACTTCATTTTTATCAATAAGCTTAAAATTGAATTATTTGATTTGATTTAAATATAAAAGTCGTAACAAATTAAGTTTAATTATCCCAATTGAATATATTTTTATTTAATACTAAATTTTGATAAAAATCAAGAAAATCAGTTTTTTATCATATTTTAAATAACAGTATTTATTTGATTTAATAATTTATAAAATTCAATTAAGTCTAATAGTATAGTGATTAAATAATAAAAGTAAAAATTATGATATATATTTATATATATGATATTAAATTTAAATTAAACTTTAAACTTGATTATCATTGAATATAGTCAAGCTATTATAATAATGATATACAAATATATTTAAATTTTATTATTATAGATATAAAAAAAAATATTTGAAAATTGGATAAGTAATTTATAATCTCTGAAAATTCAAATATACTATTATATTTTAATAAATTAAATATTAAATAAGAAAGAGAATATTTATAAATATATTAACATTAATTGTTTTGTTATGAAAATATTATTTTTTACAAATATATTAGTGAACTTTAGTATATCAATACGATACAATGATTATTCAAATTTTTATTTTTATATTAATTAATATTATAATATAGTTTCCTTATTAATCTATTTACTTATTATTATTAATTATATAGTAATTAAATGCACACTAATTCTTTTATTAAGAACAAACTAATTTAACTATCTAAATTGAGGTATCAATTACTAATTGATTTGAAGACACTATTCTTTATTAATAAACCCTTTTTGTATTTATTATCATTTGATTGTTAATTTTATATTATCTAATAAACTATAAATACCTAATTTACTTAAAGATTATATTTTAAATGGAATATTTATTTTTATATTAATAAACTATATTGACTATTGTCAAGTAGAATAATATAAACTTTTATTTAAGATTTTAAAAAAAAACAATTATAATATGGAATTAATTATTTGGTGAATCTATATCTAATATATTTAAAGAAAGTAGTATTATTCTATCTTTATTTTTAATCAAGTTATATTTAATATTATATAGTTTGAAATTTTTGTTAAATTACTTTTATAAATGTTTAAGACTCATATTGGGGAAAAATTAGGGTTTGGTTATAAAATTTTAACAATAATGATAATATTTCATATTATCAACATTTTTTATAAATATTATATAAGGTTACCTAAGTCTGTAATCAATTTATACTTATTTGGCCTTAATATTTAACTATTTATCTTTTGAAATTATTAATATTTATAAATTAATTAAAAAAATAATTTTTAACTAGTTTTATATTAATGAGTAAATTAATTAATAACTAAAGAAATTATTTAAAATATATTATAATTTGAAGATTTAATTTATATTGTTATTTTTTAACTTATTATTAGTTTAAAAAATAATATAATAAGTTTTTTGATTATTGACTTTTAAGTTTATTATTAGATTGAAAAAATATATGATATTCAGAATATGTAATATAATTGATATTATTGAATAATATATTAATAATTTTTCATTATAATATTTTTATCAAATTTAAGATTATATTAAATTTTGTTTATATTTAATAATAATTTAAAATGGTTTTATTTTGGTAGTACTAATTTTTAATTACAAATCCTCAAATATTATTAAAAATTTGCAAAAACTCATAAAAATAATAGTTTATTCAAAATTACCATTTATCAATAGATCTATGTTTTTAAAGCTAAAAAGTATATTATTCATAATTTATCAAAATTTTAAAGATTAATTTTTACTATAATTTTTTAATCTATAGAATAAAAAGTTATATTGAAAAATATTTTTTTATTAATAAAAAAAAATCAATTTAATCATACATTAAATATATAATATATAAAATATTTAAATATCCAAACTTTGTTGAATTAAACAAAAAAATAAAAAAAATAACTTATAATTTAACAAAAGTTTGAAAAAAAAACTAAAATAATTATATTTGAGGTCTTATTAAGTTATTATTATAAAATGAACTTATTATAATTGATATAATAGAAATTTTTAATTAACTCTTTATCAAAATATAAATCCGAGTTATAAGTTAAAATAAAATAACCTTTAGATAAATTCTAACAAGTATTATATTTATAAATAGATACTTATTACAATAATCATTTTAATGATATATATTTATCTTATATATTTAAAAGCTCTAATTGTTGATAAATTTTGTTTTATAAAATCATATTATTTTAATTAATATTAATTATATTAAAAAATACTTATTATATTGAAATATAATGATATATTAATTAAAGCTAAATAGATAAATTTTTATATTTAAGATTATTATAAAAAGTTATTAATATTGATAAACT
>JNEM01007216.1:0-12914 GCA_000697335.1 Conidiobolus incongruus B7586 | reverse complement strand
TTAATTTAACTATAAAAATATATAATTATATAATTTAGAGTTAATTGAATTATATAGAAATATATATATAAGAATTTAAAAAACTAATTTTTTAATAAAATATTATTATTGAAAATAACCAAATTTGATAAATTTGATATAAAAATTTACCAAGGTTAGATATTTATTAATTTTTTAAAATTTATATTAATAAGTAAAGTATAAGGTTAATTTAATATAAAATGAACATAATATAATATCAATGATAAAAATCATTATTAAATTAATTTCATAGAATAAATTTGTTTATATATTATTATTTATTATTCAAATATAATTATAATCTATGTGTTCATTTCTATAATATTAATCTAAATTTAATATGTTTATAAAATCAATAACTAAGCATTATATTTTTTATCTAATTTAAGTATTTTATTTGAAATAATGAATATAATATTTAGTAAAATATTGATTATTATCAATATCAAATAAGTTAAAAATAACCACTTAATGATAGATAAAATACCAATTAATTAAAACCAATAGGATCAAGAAATAATATTAAAATATTAATGTTTAGTTTTATTAAACAATATTTTAGATTTAATTTTTATCAAATAATATATTGTTAAAATTAAATACGTCATTATATTAAAGTTGTGATATCAAATAGATATTTCTTGACTATAAATATTGAAAAAAAATATATCTATATAAATTCATATTAATCTTTTTTTGAAATTTTGAATATAATTTGAAAATTATAAATAATATAAATAGGGAAACATTATCTAAGTTATTTACAATTATGTTAAAAATGATTAAAAATAGTTCTTTTCCTATAAAGGAAATTTATAAATATAAAATATTAGTGGATATCGGAATTAATATTATAAAGAGATAAATTTCTATATGATAATATTTAGACAAATAATATATATTCATACTTGATTAAGTAATATTGAGAAAATTGGAAAATTCTTTTATGATATAATATCACTATTATTCGATTAAAAATTTAGTTCATATTACTTCAACATTTTTATACAATATATTTGGTTTAATCAAAATATATATATAATATTTGGCAATTTTTATTTGGGTTTTAACGGTCAAATAATTTCTTCGTTGCTTACATATTGATCAAATGTATAGTCAATCAAATTTTCAAATGTTAATTATTGGATATTAAAGTCATCATTAGCTGAATTTTTGTCATCAATTTCAACAAAATAATTTATATTTCTTACGTGAATAATGACTAATTTCTAATCATTATATTAAAAGTTAAATTATTATATATGAAAAATTTATGAGGGACCAACAGTCAATTTGTCAAATTTGACATTGACGCTGGTCTAAATTTAAACTTTAATCAAATCTTCGAAGTATCAAAATGAGTTTACGACTAAAAATTTAAATTGAAATTCATAAATAAAAGTCATAAAAATGAAAAAACTTTACCCAGTTTATATGAACTTAATATAATTTTTATCTTTTGATTTTATAGGTCTTGATAGTTTTAATTATAAAAATTTGACTAAAACTGATGTCAAATGTGACAATTGATTATCTGAACCTAATAAATATGACATCAACATTAATTATTAACAAAATTTCAAATAAATTATTTTATATCTCTGAATAATTAAAATATCATTTTTATATCTTTATATTCTCAGCATAAATAGTACTATATTACAATTTACCTGAATAATAATTTAATTAATAATTAATAATTTATAATTTTTAATTCTTTAATTATTAAAATTTGAGTATATCATAAATTAAAATTTATTAAAATTTATTAATATTTTATAATATATTTCAAGTTGTAGAAAAAAAATAAAATAAATTAGAATTAATAATATATGAATTATTTATAAACAAGATCATATAAAAAATATCTAATATGAAAGTTTCATACTTAAGATAAAGATTATTATATATCGCAAGATATTTTAGCTTGTAAACAATATATTATTAAAAATTTATTAATTTAACAAAAATATCTAATTTTCTAAATTCGATTTGATTATTTAATTTACAGTTTATATGGTGCGATATGTTCCAACTAATGTTAATTATATAATTTGAGCAATATTTATTGTAAAATAGATCAATAATTACTAAGATTTAACCTGAGTATCATGAATAGGAGCATTATTTCAATACTGCTACAGTAAAAATCGCTATATTTTTTTATCAACCAAAGTTAAAATATGATAGATATATACCATTGGGTCAAGATACATAAAAATAATTAGGTGATAGTTTTTTCAGTTAATGCATAATTTCAATCAATTAAATATTTTTGTTATGGATTAATATTCTAGGTAATGAAATCAATGTTTCAAAAATATTAATTTGAATAGTATAATTGTATCAATTATGTTTAATATTGCTTTATAACTATATATCAATACCAATATGATACTAACAATTTGAATATTGAGCATAGATTACTAAATTGATTACTACATATTCAAGTGCAATGTTTTATATTATTTAAATAAAGCTGTTTTATAGTCACTCAATTCACTATTGAGAACCATTGAAATCTCTAAATTAGGAAACTTATATTGATTTTAGTTTATGAATTGGAGTCTAGAAGAGTATAAGATTTTGCTTAATCATAATCAAACCCTATTATAATCATTATAAAATTATTATCTACGATTATATTAAGAAAACAAGGTCAACTTAAACATATAACAATTTACTTAGTTTGAATTATACACTATAGGCTTATGTATTGAGATAAAAATGTATATCATTTATATCACACCATTCTATAACAGTTATATTTCAAATGTGTATTTTAATAAACGGACACTTGATATCTATTTTTAAATTTTTATTAAAATACAAACTATAAATTGAAAATAAATTATTTAGGACTTTTTTCAATTGATTAATAGAAATTCTCACTTAAATTGATTTTATGTATTTTACTGTATAATTAAAAATTTATAAAACATAATTATATTTCTTTTTATAGATTTTAAATGATTTCATCAATTTATGATAGTTAAAGTTTTTAATCTTGATAATATTCAATATTCTTTGAGCAATTGTTCAAAAAACTTTCAATATATTATTATATTTTTTGATAATATAGTTTTTAAAGCCTTATTCTTAAAATTATTCAATTTTTGATAGAATTCAAATCAAGTTTAATTATTTTGGATTATATAAATATTTAGGTAGTAAAAAATATGTTTAATAAACTTATAATTTGACTATTACATTAAATTGAAATCTAGTGTAGCTAGTCCCAATTTATAAATTGATAGTGAATGATTCCTACTACACCCAATTAGTCAAATAAATAATTTAAATCCATGATAAGTTTAATAAATTCCCCTTAATAAATATTCACGCTAATCAAAGTAAACTTTATGGATGAATTATGCAAAAAGAACATCAAAACAATTAATTGGTGAAACAATAGGCATAACACAAATTCTATCTAAAAATACAAATTTGTACAATGGATTGGTTCATATTTATGAGATATTGATTAAAATCATCAACAAAAAATGGTGTAAAAATATAGCATTATAAACTTGTTTATATCATCATCAAAAAAATGATACAATGTTTGTTACTTGTTTAATAATTTTAAATATAATATGAGATAAAGATGACTTCATCACATGTATAATTTAAGTTATAGACCTGTTGGTTTTCAAATCATACATTTATCATTATTACATATTAATAAATCCAGCACTAAGAAGATCAAATAGGAAATAATGAACCTTGATCTAAAATAAATCAAACCATCTTTTTTTAATAATGATAATTGCGATATACTTTTTAAAATATTTGTGAATATATTTATTATATTTTGGATAACTATTTATTCCAATAATCTTAATATAATATAATAATTTCAATTTCATTTTTTTCTCATTATTTAAAGATAATAATAATAATAATAATATATAAAAGAATCGATAAAAGATTGTATAGTCTGATTTGAATAAAGACACATTCCTCAATTTGAAAATGATGTCAATAGATAATTGAGAATGAAAGAAATTATTAGTGGATAGAAATTGACTTAATTGTTCTCATAATAATTCAATCATTATCTAATTCATGATCAAATAAAATATTAAACCTGAATTTTAAATTAAGCAAAGCATAACAAGAACTTTCATTGATTTTGATCTGATCAAACATGTTATTATACTACGATCATTATTTAATATTCCTTTTGATCATATCTTATAAATTCATCTGTTGAATTTGGATTTTGTTTTAAACAAATATTTCTTTAGTATAAACTAAATAATTACTACATTGATTTCTTTGATCAATATCCTGATACACATGTTTTATTTAAGTTTATCAAATAATCATCTTTCATTCTTAATAAATCTTGAATATTACTATTTGAATTAATACAACTAGAGACATAATGATAATTTCCTTAAAGAATTATCGATTACTCACATATAATATCTAATTATGTAGTCCTGAAACAATTTACTCATGATAATGATATGACATAATTTTAAGTGTATCAATTATCAGAGTATACATGTTGATGTAAGTGAAAATTTATATGACCTTTCCATTTCTAGATCCTCTACAATGAAAATTATAGGTTCGTTAATCTTTTATTTAATGCATATTGGCATATTTCACAGTAAACTTTGATTTTTCAAATATCAATATTTATCAGTGAGAATAAATAAATGATCAAATTTACGCTAGTATTAACAATCATACCATACAAATATTTATATATTGTTTAAAATAAAATTAAAGTTTTTATTAATCAATATTATAATTATAATTATAATTCAATAATAGAAAAATAACTTTAAACTTCAAGTTCAATATATAGTTTTGAGTTAAAAGTTAAAAAATATATAAAATCAATTAAATTTATTTCTTGAGTGGATATGTACAAATATGTAGTCGGATAAAATGATATGATTGATTTGTACTATGCTTTTGAGTTAATGGTTGATTAATGAATAAAAATGCTATTTTATATCAAATTTAATCAAATTAATGAGTTAATATAATTGCTCAATAATTGGAATTTAATAATGGAATAAAATTGAATTTAACAGATTGCAATATCAATATATTGCACTTGATTTCATTAAGAGAACGATTTTTACTATATATAGTTTCGTTTATTGGATTTAATATGAAATTTAATTGAAATAAACATACTGAGGGAAAAATATATGTGTATATTAGATTTAATCACGATTGCCATTAGATAAAGTGAATTAATAATTTGTATATATTTTTTATATATTCTAATTTTTTTTTCAAATTTTTATTTATATTATAAAATTTAATTTTGATTATTAAAATAATTTAGAATAATTAAATCTCTTTGAATTTTATTTTTATTAATGAAATTGAATTATTCTGAATTAAAAATTTTCAAGTTAGATTCTATTGAATATTCTCAAAATTATTAAATCATTGAATTTATAACTCAATAAAACCTTGTAAAACTGTTTTCTATAATATGTTTTAACCACTTTAGAATTATATTCTAATGTCTCATACCAATTATAAATAAATAGAGTTAATATTAAAAATGATATTCAAATATAATTCATTAAATACACGGAAATTTACAAATCAATAAGCCTCACTTAATTTTAATCTCTATTTACAAAAACATTTTAAAGAATTTACTACATTAACCTCAATCATATTAATTGTTTTGGTATATTTGAGTATAAAATTATAGCATTATCCTCTGATGGTTTAAGATTAAGGGTCTTTATATAATACAGTATTTAATAAATATATTTAGATATTTATCATTAAATATAGTGATTATATCACATGAAGAATGTATAACACTTATTCAGTTATATACAACCTAATATATTTTAAAAAGTTAACATACTTAAATCTGAAGTATTTATTACAATTCAAGTTGATATTTATAATATAAACAATTATTTTGGGGCACAATATTAATTTCAATCACACTATAATCAGTATTATCATTTCCTTTTTCATAAATTTATTATTTTTCAGTTGAAATTATTATTTATGTTAACATAGTTACATAACAGGTATTATGATTTATATAAAGTTTATACAATTTATTAAATTAATATTGTGAATTTAGCTCAAGGTAGTTAAAGTTACTTTATCTAAAGTTTTTCTCAATTTAATTTAACTATTTTGAATAATTTTATTGAATAAAACTAATAGATTTTGATCTGAACTTCTATTTCTATTAGATTTGATTTGATCTGATCATAATGGACACAAGAAAAATACTTTCAAATTAAGTAACTCGAATTTACTAATTAAGTAGGTTGATAACAAATGCAAATCAAAGTTGATTCAATTAATCATTCATCGTCATATTATTCATCGATCTTAGGCCTCAAGAGAGATTGCTTAAAGTAAAAATTATTGGATAATATTACTTGCATCTAATCCATTATCATGATATTCTCATAAATTCCTATTTGTTTAAATTTTCAAAATTTTTTATAATTATTGATGACATTACATCATCATTTAAACCAATCACATGGAAATATGATTAAAATTGACAATTTTTAACTTAAATCAATTTAACACGTATTCTTATCGTCTTGAAACCTTATCAAGGTAGTTTGATATAATGATGTCATAGGGAGAACTAGTCTACTTAATTATATAGGATTATATTAACAATAATAATAATAATAATAATAATTACCCTTAATCTATTCTGAAAGTTTGATTTTTGAAAAACAAGAAATGGATGATCAGTGATACGATTACAAATAACTTAAGCCCCATATTCGACCAATATCAATAGGTTTAAATTATATCATTTGAATTTTTCATATTACATATATTTAATGATTCAATATATTAAAAATTTCAATATATTACAGTGTATAACATATTATTCCAACTCTAGTTATCGTCATTATTGACTAAAAATTTAATCAGTTTCTTGTTTATTTTATAAATTTAAGTGATAATTGCCATACAAATTAGTAAATATGTACCAATATTTCTCAGGAGTAAGACAAACACAATAATATTCCTGTTTTAAAATGAATTCATTTTGATTTTTGTCAATTACAACATTCGATGATTTCATAATATTTAAAAGATAAAAATGACGAATATGGTATTTTCTAATGAGTGATAGATAACAAATTACGAAACTGTATACTACCACTATTTAAAATATATATTTCTGAAATGATGATAGATTAAATACTTTATTTTGAAGGGAAATAGAGCACATTATCTTTGTAATGACTTCCGTTCTCAATCTCGGTAAATTCTAGAAGAATTAAGATTTGGTCAGGGGACATGTGGACAAATTCAAATCTAATAATTTTTGTTATTTTCACTTACATTTATTCATCAAACTGAGAAATAATTATAAAGAGTGTTGTTTGCTTACATATTATGAAATCATCCAGAATCCATCATGGCCTTTTGATTGGTCGAATTTGATCACACCTGATTCTGAAAATTTCGATCCAAAAAAAATATTTGATCAACCAATAAGGTGGAGTCTCCTAGCTGGTTTGTCAATGATTAAACCAATCAGATCCACACAAAGTTTAGTATAAAAGAACTTAATCTTAGTCCCAAAACATTCAGGAATTTGATCAAATTCAATTGATTCTTCACTAAAAAACTTAGCAATGACTTCGTTCGCCGAATCCCAATGCCAATTTGACCAAAACTCTAGCCTAAGTGTCTCTAACGATATTAATAGACACTTGGAATTAGACCAGCATATGTACATGCTTAAAAATAAAACACCATCTAAATTGCCTCTCTCACCTCAGAGCGATAACATGTATTCATGCTATCAGCCCATGAATGTAATCGATTCTTTTTACAATAACTCCAACTTCAATACTTCATCTGTTGATATGGGTGCTCAAAATATTCACTATACTCCCGAACAACTGACAGAACTCCTTAATTGCAGTAAACTGTATCTTCCTTCCTATGACACGACTGGCTTAATGTATCAACAATACCCTGAAATGATGGCTGAATCTAATTCCATCCCGTGGGGCGCTCTCTATACTTCTCCTCAACAATCTTCGGATCTGGAATGTTTCCAACCATTGACAAATGGATACCAATTTACTTCATTTTCACAATCTAACTACTCCAATGATACTGAACTGAGCTCATCCTCCTCAGTGGACCCAACTTGTATCAGTGGTACTGGGTCTCTTACTCACCTTCCTTCCATGTATCCCACTCAATCCATCCCAACCTCGACTTACGACTCCTCATCCGATTCTTCCATTCCATCTCCGCTTAATAAGACCGGGAGCTCTAATCATAAAACATCCCAGATTAAAGGGAATAATAGATGCACAGACGATAGCAAAATGCTAAAATTAATCAAAAATAGAGAAGCAGCTGCCAAATGCCGCAAAAAGAAGAGAGAATATCTCAAAACGACTCGAGCTCTCATTGAATCCTTGAATATGGAGAATTCTCAACTGGAAGAATGTATTCTCAGATTACGGGAAGAGATCGTTGACATGAAACTCTTATTAGCAAATATTGACCACTAATTGTAAATTGTATTGAAGATAAATTATTTGTTATTGAGATGACCAAGAAATTATTGAAAGCGGGACTAGTTAAACAAACAACTGATTATCATGAAACATTACGATATTTACTAATATATATAACTGTGTGTATCACTTATATTTAAATAGGATATTATTTCACAATGAAATATCATCGATTTAATCACCTCTCCATATCATTATTGTAATTAAATATATTGTTTATCAAAATTTGTAAAATAAACACTGTTAATTAATTCAAAAATTTATTTATCTCCTTTATTAAGTTAATATTTATCTATCTTTATCATATTGGATTATTTCATTATTTTTCCATTCCTTCAGCATTCAATCAAAGTATATATTTCTTATGCTTTTTGAAGACAATATGCATCGAAATGAATTTTCATTTGGTTCAATATTGAATAAAAATTACTGATTGCATAAATTTCAAATTAATTTATTCGATTCAAATTTTGTTCAATTAATATTAAGAAATGTGTCAAAAATCGATATATTATATTAATTCAGTATTGTTATAATTTTAAATATTACATTTATTAATATTTAACTATTATATTAAAGTTTATATTAAAAAATATTATTACTATTATTATTATTATTATAACCTTTATAAAATCAATATCATCAAATTCTTATTAACAGATTAGGTACTTAATATAACATTAGTGATAAACTTTCTAAAATCTTTTAATAAATTATTTTGATATATATAAATATCTAAATTAACAACTATAAAAAATGCAAAATCTATTATTTATTTAATAAAAATTAAAATAAGAAATTAGTATAAACATTTATAAATTAAATATTAATGTTTTTTTATTAATATTATTAGAATTTCCACAGATTCTGAGAATAACTAATAATATTCAATTAAGGCTTAAATAAGCTATCATTTTTACTACCAAAATTAGAGTATTTTTAAATTATAAAACCTAATTTGAAATAATATATATTTGTAAAGTTAATAAACAATTAGTAAAAAGAGAAATACAATAGTTATAATATTAAAAAATGCTTTGAAGAAAAAAAAATATAATTTAATTTAATTGAGGTAATAAGAAGAAAAAGAGATGATTATTATTAAATAAACAGTATTAATCTATATTAATTCCTAAATTAGGATATATAATTAACTCTAATAATTAACCTCTTAATATATTAATAAACATATTTTTATCTTTCTAACTCAAATATCATTGATTCTGATTAAAATTTTGCCTTTGAGTTATATGAAAAAGTTGATATACTATAAAATAATTTTATATATTATGATTAATATGTAATAGTTGGAATTATATGAATTCTAGGTGGATTGAAACTTTCTTTAGTCTTTAACATAAAAAAATTATTTATTTTATCAGAAACTTATATTTCGAAATATATTCTATCGAAAAGAAATTTAATATACCAAATACCACCTTAAATAATAAATTAAATACCTTATAAAAAAGTCCCTTAAGGATGAGATCATTTCAGATATTAAATCATGACTATATTTCAAATATAATAACTTAAAAGATACATATAATATTTTTATAATAGAACTCCTTCAATTTTTATTATTTAGCAAACAGCCTTTATTGATAAAAAAATTAAACATTATAAATTTACTAGTAAAAAAATAAATTAAAAATTATAATTCAATATTAAAATATCAAGGAGTAAAATCAAATAAAAACGCTTATAAAAAATCTATTTTAATTTTAGAATTATTTTATTACAAACTGTATTAGATTACTATTAATTAAATAAGAAAAATATAATAAAAAGAGATAAAGGCACTTACAAAAAAATAAAAACAATTTAACCTAGATTTAAACAAGGGGATATTAACAAACTTGAAAATAATATTATAGCAGACTTGAATTAAAATTTCATTAAAGTTATATTAATAGAATTCAATTTATCAAAGACTAGTACTATTTAATTTAATTTAAATTTCTAAATGATTTAATTATTTATAAAATTATCATAAATTAAAAAAAATATTAAAATATTAATTTAGATATATTTTTATATTTGTTTTTTTAAAAAGTATGATTTAAAATTAGTTTTAAAATCATAATATTCATAATTGAATTCTTTAATATTCTTTTAAAATGTTAAAATTTCTAGGTTGATTTATAATATATATATATATATATAATAACATAATTTAAGTAATTTATAATAATTGTCTGGTGGTTAAAGTCAGTACAATGCGAAGAAAACTTAAATTACAAATTGTTTAAGCAGTTTGATATATCAGTGACTTTATTTACGCTTTGAATATATTAATTAATAGAAATGTAGAAAATGATAAATATTAATTGGTTGAATATAATTATATCTTTAATAGAGGTAATATCAATAGTTGAAAAATAATGATTAACAAAAATAAGACTAGAAATAGTAAAATATTAAGATGAAGAAGAGAAACCATTTTTATTAGTTTAATTGATGTGATTTACATAATTAAATAATCCTTAAGAGTATATATTAGTTAATTAATTTAGAGTTAGTATAAACATAAAGTTATATCAAAAGGATTATAAAATTACTCTATAAAATTAACCCATTGCTAGAGAAACCCAATTAAAATTATTATTTAAGGATAAAGCTTAACAATTTAATTTTGATATTTTCATAATATTGGAAACTAAGAAATAATAACCAAACCACTAAGTTAAATATAATGATAAACTAAATACAATACTGAGAAAAGTTTAAATTAGTGATAATAAGATGGCGTTATTATTACTATTAAGTTCGTTTTATTATTAAGAATATTCTTTATATTGTTAATAATATACAATACTTATAGGTTATGATACTAACACCAATGATACTCAATCTTGGAAAATAATACTGATTAATGATAATCAAAGGATAATAATAAAATTTTAAATACTAAATGGGGAAAAAATGTTTTTTTTATTTTATCAAAGATGCTAATAAATTAAGCTGTCTTAAAATTTGATCGTAAATAAAATTTTGAAATTAAGGATAATAAAGTTAAATATTATTTAAAAAATTATAGAATCAATTTCTTGACAATAGCTAGCAAAGGAGCTACATCCTTTGATCATAATATACAAATGCTTATTAGGTTAATATTCAGCCTGTTTAATTATTATTAAAAAGTATTTAAATTTTATAATATTAGTTGATAATATAAAATATCAAAAATCCAATATTCTCTATATTAGCTATGCTATTGAAAATATTATTAGATAAAAGAGCAATTAGAAAAATAAAAAACATTAATAGGCTTGAATATAAAAAATAAACTCTCAAAATGAGTTTAAGACAAAATTGAATTATTTTTTATTTTAATACAAGAGCATATTGATAATTTTATTGATAATTGAACAGAACAAATACTTATATTTATATAAAGGAGCTATAAAAAATGAATTTCTTGAATTAGGATCTAGTAAGTTTATGAGAAATTTATTAAATATGATATTGTATATTACACTATCACTTATTTTATATCCCGAAATATTAAGGAATTAATACAAATCTATATTATATTAATTATGTTATAAAATAATATTAATAGCTTATTGATATTAACAATTAAATCGTAATTGTGATTTAGTGATAATTGTTTAATAAATATAATGTTGAAATTTGTATTTGTTCTCATCTCATATGATAAAAAAGATAATTTTAATAAAAATATATAATAGAGATATTATTAGTTTATAAAAATTCCCCTTTATATGTCTATTATTATAATTTAATCATATATTTCATTTTAATTGTTAATTTTAGTATATATAGTTCAGTTATTAAGTTTATTTGCTCTAAATTAATACACTAGCTTGTAACAATATGGCATAAAATTATAATCATATATATTTTAATTAATAACTTAAGTAATTCTTAATTAGTTGAATTTATATTATATTTTATAGTTAAGCAATATTTTTAATTTATAATAGAATATATTTGACTAAATATTATTGATTTTTAATTAATATATCATATTTCAAAATTAATTTCAATTAAGTTATAAATTTATAAATTTTTACTATAAAAAATAATAAGAAATAAATATATTTACTTTGTATTTCTTGTGTTTCCTTAAGTTTATAGAGTATAATATTAATTAATTATTTATATTAGAGGAGTTCAGTATAATTTTAAGCTTCTTAAATATAATTTTAAAATAAATATAAATTTTTTATTAATAGGCATATTTTAATTTTAATTTTAATTAATTTCAAAAATATTTAATTAAATTAAAATAAAAAGATTAAAAAGACTACTTTATAGCTAATATTTTATTAATTTTCATCTATTTAGTAATAATAATATAATAATAATAATTATTATTAATTATTAAGATATAATATCTGA
>JNEM01007210.1:0-13745 GCA_000697335.1 Conidiobolus incongruus B7586 | reverse complement strand
ATCTTATAATTTAACTAAAGCTTAACAAAAGTAAAAATAGGTATTATTAAATAATATTTATTAAAATAGAGTTAAAAACTAAAGCTTTTATAATAAATTATTATAATTAATGAATTTTAAATCATTTTGTATAAATTTTTATCAAAATATGAATCATAGTGTTAAATTAAATTAAACTAACTCTTTTTATAAATTCCTTTAAATAAATATTTTATTAATAAGTAAATATTAATTATCATAATAAACAATAATAGTATATGCTATTTTTATTTAATTTTTAAAAAAAATTAATGAATAGTAAGCTTAATATTATTTTAAATAAAACTATTTTTAATTGGTATTTTTAATATAATTTTAAAAAACCAATTGTTTTACATGATAATTATAAAGTTATAAAATATTTTTTAATGAAAAATAACTAGAAAAAACTACTATATTTAGTATATTTTTAGATTATAATATATATAATTATAATTGTTTTAGGTAATTATAAAACTAACTTTCAGGAAAGATAATTTTTTTAGCAAAATTTAATTAATTTGTGAAATATAAAATTTTAGTTTTTATTAAAAAAATTATTTTGAAATGCTTGAACTTTGCTAAAAATATAGCAAAAAGATATTAAAGATAAAAGTAATTATTAATTTTATATTATATTTTATATTTTATATATTAAAATGTTTATTTTTTTCAATTACAAAAAATTCCCATTATTTAAATTACAAAATAATAACATATATTTATTATATCTTGATTATTATAGAATATTAATATAAAATATATATATTGCAAATTGATTGGTTTGAAATTGGATTATCTTGGAAACTGAATTTTTGCATGATTTTTCTCCAATGGTCAATTGAAAATAAATTAAAAATATTGAGGCTATTATAAAAAAGATTATTACGTTTAATAATGATATAATTTAATTAAAAATTAATTAATAAATATTAAGAATATCTTAATCTATATTATTTTTGAAAAATTATGATTATTATATTTTAATATGATTTCAAGTTTTTATATCTTTTGTTGCATCTGAAATATATACAACACAATAATACATAATTTGATTTCCATATTTTTGGTAATATGAAAATATTTATAAAACTTCAAAAAATAATATTCATTTAATCAAGTCAATATATTTTTCAATTCAATATAATAAACACTATTATTGATTAAATAAGCCATTCCAATACCAATTATTCAATAAAATACAATATTTAAAAATAAAATTATATTTTCAAATTCATAAAATCAAATAAAAATATAGGATAAGTGTCATCTTAATAATTGAAGGGGTTAATGTTAAAACAAATATTAATGGAAATATTATTAATAATATTATTATATGATTTTTTACAAAACAAATTTAAATCAAAAAATACTACTATTAATATAATAAATCAGTTATCTTTAAAGAAATCTCTTCCTAATTCCAATGCTTGATCGATTCGTCGACTTCTACTCAGATTGATTGGAGTTTGATGAGAAATTTGATTTTGATGGCTAAGGTCGTGTGATTTGCGAAGTGCTGTGAGAGCGTCTACTATTTGGTCTACCATCCTAGCTCTTAATTTGGCTTCGATTTCAGGACGTGCGTTGGTGGTGTATCCTGTGTTGGTTTCGAGATTATTGAGATCTGCAATGAGGAGTTGGAGGTGGGTTTCAAGGTCGACAATAGTTTGGATATCTTGTTGATCTGAGTGTAGATTGATAGTGTTGAGTTGAAGCATCAGCTGAGATAGGCGCAGATAGAACTTGCCTCCATAATCCCAACGTTTAACTTTTTTGGGTGGGAAGTCTTTGAGAAGAGTGGCCATTTCGTCATATGCGCGATTCATGAGCATGTGAGGACCAAGTTTGGTGAGGAATAGAAGATGAGCTTTTTCATACTTTTTCACTTTAACTAGAAGAGAAAGCTCGTCGCGGAATCTTCCTTGGTAAGCATACAAATTGGCTAAGCTGTCCTCAATCCATCTCGATGGGATTCTAAGTTCACGGAGGGACACAACTACATCATTAGTGTTGGAATCTTGAATATCGTTTTGAAGAATCAGTTGGAGTTCATGATCTACTTCAGGTTCAATATGTCTGGAGAGAATATCCCGAATCATATAAGCACGACATTTAGGATTAGATAGGAAGCAACTTACAAATATAGCCCATCGCCACATTTTCAAACCTAACAGCTGATTGATAAATAAGATAGTAATTCGATCCATACAAAATGCAGGGTTCGCTTCAGATGTGAAAGTTCCAATTCCAATTTGTTCTGTAAAGATAAGAGCAAGCTGCCATGAGAGCCTGAAATCTAAGGGATTTGAAGAGATACCAAGAGGATGGAGTAATTTTTCGAGCGAATAACTGGTATTTGTACTGAGATGAAGCATATGGTAAAGTATATCATAGTGATTCTTATTTTTGTACATAAATGAAGATAGAGTATCATACCAAGGGAACGGTAATGACTGCTTCATACCCACACAAGACACACCCTCTTCCTCCTTTTGAGACAACCATCTATTTACGCTTTTATCATAATAACCAATACACTTTTTGAGATCACTCTCATATAAACCAATATACCATAAAAACATGCCGAAAGCGCGACGCCAATCCAGATTATGGCAGATTTCGTCCCAATGTCCACTAGGAAGTTTGTACGGACCCATATTGCCCTGCAAAAGTTCGTAGATTTTACGGCGTTTGGGTTCGATGAACTCCAGGCACTTTTCTTTGTGCCAGCTTTCTATTTGCATTCTAATGTATTCGCGGAATTCTCGTTCTCCACCGCATTGAATTAATAATGAAGCTAATCTGGGGTTGTCAGTATCAAAAGCAAGATCACTAGCATCCTCGAGATTATGTCCTGAAAGGTGGATCCAGATGAGGTCAAGAGGGTCCGCACGATTTAACTGAGCAGATTTGGCGCATTGCTGAACGATAGGTTGAACTAGCTGTGCCCACCACTCAGAGATCTTTTGTTTTAGGGCCAATCTTTCAAATTCGCGATTGTGTCTATTGACTAAATGAGATTTAGTAAATTTACATTAAATGTTCTATATATTATAAATTACTTGAGTGGAAATCTTCACTCTCCTCATCATCTTCTGACATCATATCGTCGCCCTTGTCGTCCAATTTACTACCCCAAAGCTGACCACTGAGACTCCAGATGTTACGTTCCTGCTCCATACATCCTTTGAGTGGACCTTCTTCAAGTGCGTGCAAATAGGTATCAAATCCCAAAAAGCTACTTGGTTTAATGTATGGAATTTCATTTTCAACTTCTGTGATACAGTTATTAAAAGTAATTTGGAGGGATTCATCTAATGCAGAAGTTGGAAAACTGTGGTCAGTATTGTGAGGAACTGAAAAAGCATTGTGTATAATAGTGACATTATGAGATTTGACAGGTTGTTGGTCAACGTTGATATTGTAGCCATTTGTAAAGACTATAGAATTGTTGGGACCCCAACCAACACGAAAACTTTTTCGGAGGCCTAATTCAATACTAGCAAAATACAAGTGCTGAGGATTGGAAGAGCGAAAAGGAGAGCCTGTGTTTTGTCGCTTAGGAGTTGGAATATTAGAAGGCAAAAATGGCGGAGAATGGCCAACAGGCAATTGGTCCCCCTTAAAATATCAAAATAATATTAGAAAATGAAAAAGAAAATATGTAGAAAGAACCTATAATGAATAGGGAGAAAATTGAAGGATTAAACGAATAGGAAGTATATATTTATTGGGAGATAGTATATGGAATATAGGGAATAGCAAATGAAAGGGAAATATCAAAAATATTTTAATTCTTTTAAAATTGACTCACCTGTGAATCAGCATGTGTTTGAGATGCAGAGTGGTTAACAGTTAATTCAGTCTCAGTGGAGTCTGATAAGGTTTCTTCATCAGAGCCATTGGACATAGTAGGAACACCATAAGTGCTGAAATGAGCAACTTTAAAGGTCCATTTGCCAGTGACCTTGTCGTAGTCGATGAACTCGGTATCAGGAGCGATTTGCAATTGCTTGACAAATTTCATTTGAGTTTCTTCGCTGTATTGACCAGCGGGTGAGTCTGAGTCAGGCTCGGGGAAGCAGTTATAGAGAGAGATCTTGGCTGGAACGTTGAGGCCCGAACCCATAGGGGGTTTGTTAGATTTATCTGGGTAGACAGTACACCTATCTTGTTTGAAAGTAATAATATCACCTAAGAGGGCACTCAAACTGAGTTGAGATAAATCAACTTCTTGAAGGAATTCAATTTCACCAAAATCACGATGACCAGCTTTGAAGTTTTTAAGACTGGATAATTCTTCTTCACTCATTTTATGGAGTTCCTTCATTTCAGGAACGGTATAATACTTACTTTCATTGGATTCTGTGGAAGTGGTAGTGGTGGTAGTGGTGGTGGCATTAACGGGAGTAGGAGAAACTTTACCATTCAAAGTAGGTGTAGTGTCGTTTTCCGCTCCAGAAGTTTGAGTAAGTTTGGTTTCTGTTGATTTGGTGGAAGATGTTTCAGGTTTCTTGCTGGCATCATCAGAAGTTTTGACACTCACAGAAGCAGCGAAGAAGTTGCGACTGTCATTGAAAATACCACTAGCTTCAATGACATCTTTCTTTAGTGAAAATCTTGTGGCGAAGTAAGGACGATTGACGGGTCTTAATTCACTATAACTAGGCATAATTCCTTTGCCATAAACTTTAGAGACTGGTGCAATAGAAGGACGCTTGGAGATAGGTACAGGAGCTTGAGTAAGAGGAATGAAAGAAGCAGGTAAATTGACACTGGGTACTGGTCTTCTATAAGGAAGAAATCGAGCTGTAGAATTAGAAGGCTGATAATCCTTGGCTGCAGGCTTAGAATCCACGGGAGTAGCAAGAGGAATATTCTTCTTCTCAGAAGGAGTGATTTTAGAATTGAAAATAGTAGCAACAGTTTCTGGAGTTGCTAGGTTAGAGCCATAAATATCTTTATCAACTTGAGCAACAATTGGAGCGGCATTGTTAACAGCGGCACCACCAAGAGTGTTGCTTCCAAAAAGAGATGTAGTGGCAGGTTGGGGGGAGCCAAATGTAGATGTTCCAAATGTAGAAGTGGGCTGAGTAGTGCCAAAAGTAGAGGTAGAGGTATTACCACCAAACAAAGATCCAGTGGCATTATTATTAGTAGAGCCAAATGAGAAGGAAGTAGCAGGCTTAGCAGCATTGTTACCAAAGAGTGAAGTACCAGTAGTACCGGTATTGGCAGTGTTTCCAAATAAACCACCACCAGTGGAAGTGGCAGTAGAAGTGGAGCCAAATCCTGTACCAAAGGTGGGCTTAGCAGCATTATTTCCAAATAAGCTGGTGCCAGTAGTGTTAGTACCAGCGGTATTGTTAGTTCCAAATCCAAAACCACCAGTGGTACCAGTGGTATTGTTGGTACCAGCATTTCCGAACAATGATGTACCAGTGGTATTAGTGTTTAAACCGGTACCAAAACCAGTACCAGTGGTTCCAGTATTAGTATTGGTATTGTTACCAAATCCAAATCCGCCAGTATTACCACCAGTTCCGAAACCAGTCGATGTTCCAGTGTTGGTATTGCTATTATTTCCGAATCCAAAGCCAGTGCTAGTGGTGGTAGTATTGTTACCGAAACCAGTGCTTGTAGAAGTACCGAAGCCAGTATTAGTGTTATTATTACCAAATCCAAATCCAGTGCTAGTATTTTGTTGATTACTATTACCAAATAATCCACCAGATTGGTTGGTATTAGTGTTAGTACTGCCAAATCCAAAGCCAGTAGAAGTACCAGTGTTAGATCCAAATAATCCGGTCTTGTTTTGGTTGTTATTACCGAAAGTACTGGAGCCGAACCCACCAGTGTTACCAAATCCAGAGGATTGATTTTGATTGCTCTGGCCAAATCCAAAGCCAGTATTGGAGGTATTGGTTTGACCAAATCCACCAGTATTGCCAAAGCCAGTGTTAGTATTAGATCCGAAACCAGTATTAGTATTGGTTTGGCCAAATCCACCGGTGTTTCCAAAACCAGTATTGGTAGATGTATTAGTGTTTCCAAAGCCAAATCCAGTACTAGCGTTAGAAGGAGCAGCAGTAGTGCCGGGAGGAAGGACGTTATTGAAAGCTAAGAAACAGTTAGTATATTATATCTAAATATATATTATATTAAAATAGACCTACCGTGATTATTAGTAGCACCAGCGAACATACCCGTAGGTTCAGGGTATTGGTTAGGAATACGACCAGGAGCTTCAGGTAATCTTCTTCCACGTTGATAATCTTGCCAACGCAATTCTTCAAAGTTAAAACCTTTATATGCGGGCATTAATGAAATGCTTTGGAGAACGATAGGGTTGTTGCTAGCATCTTTGTCATTAGTGACTTTGAAGGGAGTATGACCCGTACCAAGTTCAATAGAACCACCTTGTGTTCCAGAAGCACCCCCAAACATTGATCCAGTGTTAGAACTTCCAAAGCCACCAAAACCACTAGTATTATTGGACTGACCAAATCCTCCGGTGTTGGATTGACCTAAAATAAATTATTAATATATTAATATAAAGATAATAATTAAGCATAAAACTTACCAAAACCACCAGTATTAGAAGAGCCAAAGGCATTGTTAGTATTAGTGTTACCGAATCCAAATCCACCAGTGTTAGTATTGGATTGAGCAAATCCCCCAGTATTTGAAGAACCAAAGGCGTTGTTAGTGTTAGTATTGCCAAATCCAAAACCACCAGTATTAGTGTTGGATTGACCAAAACCACCAGTGTTATTAGATTGGCCAAACATACCGCCAGTATTATTAGCGTTAGAGCCGAAGCCTCCAAAACCACTGGATTGGTTGTTGCTATTACTTCCAAAACCTCCACCAAAACCAGAGTTGTTGGATTGACCGAAACCACCACCAGTATTATTAGATTGACCAAATAGGCCACCACCAGTGTTGGCATTGTTGTTAGAGCCAAAACCTCCGAAGCCACTTGACTGGTTGTTATTAGCTCCAAAGCCGAAGGTGCTATTGCTATTTTGATTAGATCCCCAAGGGTTATTTCCTGATAGACACGTTAATAATTGAACTAAAGAATGAATAAAGAACAAAATTACCTGTATTGGAAGACCCGAAGCTAAAGCCAGTTCCTATTAAAAGAGATATATTAATATTGAAAATTTCGAAATGATATGTTTTGAAAAATATATACCAGAATTCATATTAATAATATACAATTATAGAGCGAACAAAGTACAAAATAAATAGCTAAAGATAATATATATATATATATTGATATATATAATAATGACAAGAATTTAAAATATTCAATGAAATTAATTTCTAATAATTAATAATGAATTATTATTTATTAGATTTTGAATATATTCGAGATTTTGATGATGAAATTTTATTTCTTGTTTAATTTACAATCCAGTGTTGTGTTTATATATAACATTCTTAAATTCATATTATTTACCTTTATGGGATTTTGGTCACTTAATTTGATTGGTCAATATTTTCTTAAACCATTCAATTCAAATTGAATTTGATAAATGAAAGAAAATTTGATTGAAATTCAAATTCAAATTGAAAGATTAATTAATCTGAAATTAAAGTGATTTTAACAAAGACCCTTTTTTATTTATTGAATAATCACCATTCAGCAATATTTTTATCTAACAATTATTAATATATCCTTCTCAATATTTATTATAAAGAGAAATGAGATTTAATGAGTAATCATTGATTAAATTTATGATCTCACCAAAATTTTTATCAATTTCAGATGTCAATTAAAATCTCCGAGCAATTATAATCGCATTTATTAATATTTTTAAAATCAATATCTTGTGTCGAAATAAATATATATTATTTTGAAATATGAGTTTAAACAAGATCTCAAAAGAATTTTGACCCACTTACATTAATTTTGTAATTAGAAATAATATAATACTCAAAATAAATTTAATAGATAAAACAAATCAATAAAAGAATTTATGAATGGCCTTTAGATATAAATGATAATGTGTAAATTGTGATAAATAATTAACTCTAATTCTATAATCTTTCACTTGAAATTAAAAATATATTATAGGTAAATATCTAAAACCAAAGTAAAGTAATTTTTTCTCTTATTGATAATCTATAGTAGATATTGACCTTTTTTGCCATATGCATGCATTAGTTCCAGAAATATAACCAATATTGTATTTATATTTGATTTGACTTTTATAAACTCATCTGTTTTGAATAAATATTCAAATATTTCAAAGTAATAATTAATAACTTTATTATTGATTTAATCCTCTAAAATTCAAATATCGATAAAATTGATTTTAATCTATGGAATTAAATGTTACTATACAATTGAATTACTTTTAATCATTATCCAATTTATAAAATTCTTTGAAGTTTGTATCAAGTTGTATAAAACTCAATTTGGGCAAAGTATAACATGAATATTATTGAATTCAATTAATATTTTGTTATTGATAAAATATTAATAAACTTGAATATTTAGTATCCTATAATAATGAGTTAAAGTATTATTTTTTACAATGAGATAATAGATTTCTAAATTGATTTCATGTTTTTATATGGCGTAATGTTTACATATATTTTTAATATATTTAGAACCATTATTCAGTCGATTTCTTATCATCATATATTCTATATAACAATAAAATTTATAATGTAATGAGAGATAACATATTTTTTGATTGTTAAATATACTATATATTATTTTATATATAACCGTCATACCTAAAGATTGGAAAATTAATCAACGACTTTATTAAACACTAAAAAAATATTTTGCAAAATATTAATGAATCATTTTTAATGTAAATTAATTTATAATTCAATTTTGTATAATTTTAAAATTAGAAATATATGCATAGATTATATAATTATTTTTCTAATGATCTAATTAATAATTATTAATGGAAAATTTATTAATCTTAATATGAATTTCAATGAAATAATACTTGATAATATGAAAATAATAGAATGGTATAAAATAATTTGATAATAATATTCAATTGAGTATATTTTGACATATATAAATTATTACAAAATTCACTATTTAAATAAATATTTTGTAAATAACTAATAATCATTTAAAAATATAGTATAATATTAGATATAAAATAATATACGTATATTAGTTATTGTGATTAAAGGAAATTATGAATAAATCGTATATATTTGTCTTTTAAAAGATTAGAAAAACTAACTGTTAATTAGCATGAAAACAATAAAAAATAATATTATAAATAAGTGTATTATATGTTTTACCAAATATTTATTTGTTATATTTTTAAGTTGAGATAATGAATTTTTTGTATATATCAGATATTGATCATATACAAAGAAAAAATATGTATTAGTATATTAGATGTAATATTGTCAATATTGATTTAACAATCGTATAAAATGAAACCTGGTTAATTTATTTTATTTAAAAAATGTTGTTTTATTCAAGTAAACTAATTTTATCGAAAAATAAGCCAAAACTGATTAAAAATTAGATCAAGTAAGTAATTAGTATATTAATTATTAATATTCATGTTATATTCTGTTATTTATAATAAACAAATTTTATTTACTTTCTAATAATAATGGCCTGTTTTATGTTTATGCTTGACAAAATCATTATATATTCATATCTTCTAGATATAGTAGTAACTGCTATAATTAGAATTTTAAAAGAATTATCATTAGTAAGTGAATCTTTTGGATAAAATTCAATTTGCAAGGTACATCGTAACCTTAATGCCGATTAATTAATTTATAATGCTTTTGAAGTATAATTATTTAGTATAGAGTCATATAACGTTGGCAGAGATATCTATTTTCTATAAATCTTTGGATATATCGTTGTAGCAAAATTTACCAATATATTCTGAATTCAACTCCAGCAATAGTAACATTTAATGAAAAATGTTTTATTTGACCAAGTGATTAATAACAATTTTAATTTTATAAAATACAAGGCTTAAAAGAATAAATTTTTTAAATATAATTGATAATGATAATAATAGAATTTAAAAATTCAAGCATTTTATGCAAATGAAATTAAATTTTTTAAGTCAGCAAAATTGCAATATCATTATGCAATTTATTAACTGAAGCTATCGCCAGCATTCGAAATGTTGGAAACAATATTCTTGCCCCGTGATTGAAATAAATAAAAATAAAATTGTAGATATTTAATTTTCCAAAAATGTCATTGAGTAATTTTAATAATAGATGTATTTAATACATACTAGACACCATAACTCTATTTTCATCATTTCTAATGACGATATTAGCTTCACACATTATTGTGAACTACGATAATTTAATTTTGATTGCATAATAGTCTAAATATTATTATCCTATAAGGCATTCCTTTAATTTAGAGAAAAAGTGCATACAACTTTAATTCAAAATTATTAATATAAGTCAATTATACTGGTAAATTAATTCAAACTATTGTTTATGACAATTTGATTTTTAGATCCCAAAATAATAGTATTTTCAAATATGATGAATGATAATTAGTTTTTATGCAACATCAATATTCAATATCAAACATTATTTGGTAAAAAGACATTATCAAATATTATATATAAATCTTCTAAAAATATTGGATAATTTGAATATATTTTCAAAATTAAAACATTATTTTCAAATAGTGTTTGCAACAATAAAATCCTTATTTCAAGTTTAAATTTTAATTACTGACCCAATGTTTTTGCCTAAAAGAGGATTTTATTATATAATAATTTTTTCAATTTAATGTTTATGCAATTTAAGAAATATGCCATGCAAATTAATGTATTAGAAAAATTTCAGTTTTAATAAAATTTTATTTTGAATTAATATGAACATAAATTACCTTAATTATGCCTTCAAAATTTCAAAGGAATAAATATTCAAACTAATATAAATATCAGACTCAAGAAAACTTATTTTATTATCAACTAATTTGAATAAATTTTCAATTAATATGCGTTTCTTATTCCTTGCTGCCCTCGCCTTAGCTCAAACCCCTGAAAAATGCCCAGAGACTAACGTTTCCGAGATTTCTGAATGTAACAGATCCAATGCCATATTCAAAGTTGACAATGTTTCAGTTACAGGTACTCTTCCGGTCCCATTTGATAAACCGTTAATACCTGGAATGATTTGGGCTCCGCAAAGCCTCAAAGTTAGTGGAAACCTTACTGAACCTGTTCAGAACGGTCATATTAAGTATGAGTCATATGTCAACGGACTACTACTCAATGTTGCTTATAGGGGACTATGTGAATTTGGTGATTGTCCAAAAAAAGCAGGTCCAGCCACTTTTGATCAAATCGGAGTAGTTCCAACTTATTTAAGGCCACCATTTGTAAAATATCGCATTCAAATGCATATTGTCAATCAGGATGGTAAAGAAATCGCACTTTTACAGCAAAATCATGAATATTGAAATATTTCATAATAAACTAAGTTTTCTAGATACTATGATATTCTTAATGTGGTAGAGTATGTTAAATCTTACTGTGATTAGTGAAAAAATTAATGTGAATTGATTATAGAGAAATCTCAATTTAAGAATATATAGTTTTTTATAAATTTTGTATATATAAAGATTATATTGAGATTCATTTTTTAAATGACATGATATTTTCAAATTAAATCCCAATTTATTTATATTCAAAATTTATTTAATACCTAACAAGTTCATTTTAACTAAAAATTCTAATTTTTCTATTTTATTAAATCTGAAATAAAACAAATTTTTTTGTAAGGTTTAATCAATATAATATATACATTAATCTTATTTTCATTCTTAAGTTATATTATTATTTCATATTTAAATATTATGCACTTTGGAATTTTTTGTTATTAATGGGATAGAATGAATATTTGATTTCTTTATTTATCATATTTAATTTTTAATCACCACTTTATAATACTTGAATATAATTAAATCCAATTTCAACTAATATCAGAAATATTTATTTCTAAATTAATCATAATTTCCTAAATATTATTATTATTATTATTATTATTATTATTATTATTATTATTATTATTATTATAGTAACCTATAAAAATGAGTCATAAAATCAAAAACACTTATATTTTTATTAATAAATTAATATTTAATAAAATAAATTAAAATTAAATAATTAAGATTATATATATTTATTAATAATATAAATCATTAAGTAATGATATTTAGTTATGAATTGGTTAAAATATCAACCCTCAAATTTTACCTAAGATGAGTTATAAATTTGTAGATTTTTGATAATATAAAAAAATAAAATTTGATATATTTATATTTAGCTTTTTTAACTTTTTTAAGTTTATAGGATATAAAATTAATCAATTTCTTATATAAAATGATTAATCTTGCTTTATACCTTTTAAATATATTTTTAAAATTAAAAAACTTTTTATTAAAGGAAAAACTCTAATAACAATTTTAACTAATTTTAAAGGTATTTAATCAAATTAAAGTTAAAAAATTCAAAAAGCTACTTTATAACTATTAATTTGTTATTTTTAAGTTATTTGGTAATAAAACCTATAATAGAATAAAAATTATTATTTTATCAAAAAATAATATTAAATTTATATAATATATTAATTAAATTTTTCTTTCAATTATTATTTAAAATATTTTTATATATCTCAATATTAATTCTTTTATTAACTTTATAAAAATACTTTATATTTTAAAATAATATATATCTTTAAATAGTAATTAACTTTTTATTATAATTTTTAATATAATTAACATAATAGCTATAAAATAATTTTATATTTTTTTTGAATAATTTAACTTTTTGTTAAATATACTAAAATATATTTTTGTTTCATTAAATTAAATAACCTTATTTTGATTAATTTTAATTGAATATTAATAATAATATTTCAATTTTTATTTAATTTTATAATGAGATTTTTTTAATTAAGTGTATTTTTCCTTAAAATATAAGTAATATTTATATTAATACACTAACCTGCAAAAGTGAGTCATAAAATCAAAAATATATATATTTTAATTAATAACTAAAACAATTGTATATATTAGATTACTTGAAACTATAATATATAATTAAGGTATATTATTTAATAATAAATAAATAGATTTTAATTATTTAATTTAGGTTTATTTCATTAAATATTAATCAAGTTATTAGTAAAAATATAGGTGTTTTTGATTTTATGACTCACTTTTGTAGGTCAGTGTATAAAATATATATAATGATATCAATATTAACTAATATTTATATATAGCTTAATAATCTTTGTTATATTTTTATAATAATATTATATTTGCTTATATTAACTAACTTATAAATATAATTCTTATTATTTTCATTCATAATTTTGATATATTTAAATTTAAGTTTAAATATGTTTTTATTATTATTTTTAATAACCTTAATATTAATAAATTGATTAGTATTAGTAATTTTAATAATATTATAAGTTAATTTATTTTTTTATAAAGTTGATTAATATATAAGTGAATTTTTTTAAAAAAGGATTTAAATATAAAAATGCTGACAGAAAATTTTAATATATCTATAAAATATTTTATAATATAATAACAAATAGCAAAATAAGATATAGTTATATTTTATTAAATATATCCCTTTATCTCAAAACCTTGCAAATTTATAACTTATTTTAATTAGATATTAAGGGTTAATATTTTTATTAATAATTTTCTAAATATATCTAAA
>JNEM01007204.1:0-16009 GCA_000697335.1 Conidiobolus incongruus B7586 | reverse complement strand
CAAAGAAAACAATTAAAAGTAAAATTTATATTATTTAAAAAAATAATATTATTTTTAATTAATAAACTTAATTAAATTATTATTTTATATAATAATTATATAATATTTAAAATTAAAGTTATAAAAAATTTCTAATTGAAAATAACTGAAAAAACTACCATATCTAATATATTCCCTAGATTATAACCTATATGATTATAATTGTTTTAGGTAATTAAAAAATTAGCTTACAAGGAAGAAAATTTTTATAAAAAAATTTAATTAGTGTATAAAATATCAAATTTTAGTTTTTAATAATAAAACTGTTTTTTAGGTGTTAGATCTTTGCCAAAAGTATAGCAAAAAGTTATTAGAAATAAAAGGAGTTATTAATTTTATATTATATACTTATTTTTATATTTTATATATTAAAATGTTTATTTTTTTCAATCACAAACATTCACATTATTTAAATTACCAAATAATAGCTTTTGATAATCTTAAAGTATATGATACTCTTTATATAATATGAATATCTATGCCATTTTTTAATTTAGCCAATGATCTATTCCTTATTTCCCTTATATATTATATTTCGAATATTTACTATTATAATTAATTTCTAAAATTTTGAAATATTTATTACATTTTAATATACTATTGAAAATTATAAAGTTCATTAGCATTGAACTAATAAATAATGGATTTATATAAATTATACTCATGCCCAGATTAGGAATTAATTGTGATAAAATATAAACTTTAATATTATATATGCTAAAATGAGGTATTGATATTTTTTTAAAATAATTCTATATAAAATATTTAAACTATAAGAGAAATATTTATCTAATCATGAGTTCCATATCAAATAATAGAACTTACAAATAAACAATATTTGAAAATAATATTTTTGCCATTAATAAAATTAAAATAGTTTGAAATTTTTATTAAAATAAACTATCCTTTTTCAATTACTATTTTCATTGAATGGAAACTTTTTAAATATCTATAAATTAGAGAGTATATGATTAGTAATAGTAAATAATAATTTCAAAAATATTTTTATTACTCATCCAATTTAATATTATATATAATTTACAATGTAAATTAAGTTAGATTCAAAATTAATATTTTAATTAAAATGTATAGTTAAAAATTGAATGAAAAAATAAATAATGGCTTATTAAATAATAAAGATAAGAATACGAATTGATTATGTAAACCAATATTATAAAAATAAAATGATATAAAATATATTGAAATCAAAAAATAGATATTCGATAAATTCAATATGAAATTCTCAAAAAAATAGTTGTATAAAATGAATTGTATAATGATATTATATCCCATAATTTAATAATATTCATATCTAATTTAAATATTTTTTTAATAATAAATTGAATTTTATTAACAAAATATAGAGTATTAAATTCAATATTAAAAATATAATTATTCAATAATAAAATTAATTTTAAAATAAATATTTTACTCTATAAATAGCATACATAAAATGATACGCTCTCTAGTTAGTCAATTCCGTTGTTTACAAGTTACTCCTATCAGTCGTTCTCCACTATTATTACAAAGAGCTAATAGATTTTACCATTATCAATCCATTAAAGATCCTAAGCCTGAATTAATCAAGGTTGAATCAATTCCTCAATCCGAATGGACTCCACAATCCAAGCGCACCGGTTTGATCGCCCTTAAAAAGGGTATGACTTTGGTTTGGGACGAGTTGGGTAATCAAGTTCCTTGTACCGTTTTAGAAGTAATTTGTCCTTCATAATACATATTTTTTTCAGGTTATTTATCAATTTTTTTAGGTTAAAGATTGTCAAGTTACTTATGTCAAAACTCCCGAAAATGAAGGGTATACCGCCTTGCAATTAGGCTGTGTAGATATGAGGCCTCATAAGGTTACAAAGCCTTTGTTGGGTCATTTTGAAGCTAACGGTGTTAACCCTAAGCATAAAGTTTTTGAATTTTTAGTTACTCCCGATGCTGTTCTTCCTAAAGGTATGTTTTGGTTATTTTAATATATTTTGAAAAAAAAAGCTAATTTAATATTTTAGGCACCGTATTAAATGCTGCTCACTTTGTTCCTGGTCAATATGTTGATGTCACAGCCCCTACTATTGGTAAAGGTTTCCAAGGTGGTATGAAGCGTCACGGTTTCGGTGGTTTGAGAGCTTCTCATGGTGTTTCTTTAACCCATCGTTCCATTGGTTCCACTGGTGCCAGAGAAGGTAAAGTTCCCAAGGGTAAAAAAATGCCTGGAAGAATGGGAGGTGAAAATGCCACCACATTGAACCTCAGAGTTGTCAAAATTGATACCCAACTCAATTTAATCTACGTCAAGGGAGCCGTTCCCGGACACGACGATCAATATATCAAAGTAAGAGACGCTGTCAAGAAGGTTGGATTTGACAAATTCCCCAAAGATGCCAAAATCCCTTTCCCCACCATGGATCCCGCTGTCCTCCCCACCTTACCTAGAGAAATTTCCGCCAAACTATCAAACAAAGTATTTGGTCAAAATGATAAGAATAAGAAATAATCACCCTTCATTACTACAAATACATAAATTATTACTAAAAATAATTATTAATCATTTTTATTATAATGGTTATTTTCAGATTTTTTTATTTATTTTAATTATATATATTTATTTTCCTTTAATAATAAATCGAAACATTATAATCCTCTTAATTAAATACATCATAAATTTATTTCTAATTAATTTTAACAATATTCAATTAAAATTTTTGATTTTATTATTTCTACTAAATGTAATTAAATATATATATATATGTTCATTAAATACTCTAACAAATGTAACTTTAACCCATTTAATACATTACATTTCTTTTATTTTGTTTTTAACTTTATTTTCATGATTTTTTTTTTCAATTTCTTTCAAAATATATTTTTTTATTTCTAAATTTAGTAATATTTACAAAAATTTTTTTTGTATTCAATTATATTTATATTATTTAAACATATGAAAATTATAATTGAAAAAGAATAATATATATATAATGATTATTTAATAACAAAAAAAATTGTATAATCCCATAATAAATTTATATTAATATAAAATTAATTAATTCTTAAAAAGTATAAATTATACATTAACAAAAAATTAATTTAATATATTCAAACAATCTATGGAAAGGAAAAAGTTAAATATATGGTAATAATATAATCAATAAATTTGATTTATAATAAACTTTATATTCAATATAAATTATTAGCTTTTATATTTATAATTAGTTTTAATTTTCTAATGAATAATTTTTAATTAGTTTAGTTTCAGATTTTTTCTATCCTAATGTTGGAGGAGTAGAATCTCATATTTATCATTTAGCTCTACAATTTGTTGATTTGGGTCATAAAGTAAATACTTATTTAAATATACAATAATATCAAAATTAAAATAAATTGGTTAGGTTATTATTATTACTCATAACTATGGTGATAGAAAGGGTGTGAGATATATTACTAACGGGATAAAAGTTTATTATTTACCTCACTTTGTTATTTATGCTCAAGCTACTTTTCCTACTTTGTATGGTATTTTCCCTATTTTTAGAGATATTTGCATTCGAGAGCAAATTCAAATTATTCACGCTCATCAAGTAACTTAGTTTTTATTTATTTACTTATTTAATATAAAAATAATATTAAAACATGATAATAGGCATTTGCTCAACTTGGATTAGAAAGTATTATTCACGGAAGAACTTTGGGATTGAAAACTTTATTTACGGACCATTCCCTATTCGGTTTTAATGATACGAATAGTATAGTTTTTAATAAATTTTTATCTTTTTGCTTGGCTGATATTGATCATGTTATTTGTGTTAGTCACGCTTGGTAATTTTATATTTTATCATTATTTATGTATTTTAATAATATGAAATAAAGTAGAGAGAATACAGTTTTGAGAGCTAATTTGGATCCTTCAATTGTTTCTGTCATCCCCAATGCTGTCGTACCGAGTCACTTCATTCCAGATCCGTCGAAGAGAGAGAAGGATGCAATAACTGTTGTAGTGCTAAGTCGATTGGTTTGGAGAAAGGGAATGGACTTACTCATCGCAATCATTCCTACTATTTGCAAAAAATATCCTCAAGTCAAATTTTTAATAGGTGGAGATGGTAAAAAGATGGTGGAATTGGAGCAGATGAGAGAAAAGAATTTACTGACGAATCGAGTGAAATTGTTGGGAGTGGTTAAAACCTCTCAAGTTCGAAATACCCTCATTCAAGGTCATATCTTTTTGAATACAAGTTTAACAGAAGCCTTTTGTATTGCCATTGTAGAAGCTGCATGTTGTGGGTGAGTTGAATATTTTATAATTATTATATTGATGAAGTAAATTAATTGAATTTTTAGACTCAAAGTAGTTAGTACTAATGTTGGTGGTATTCCTGAAGTTTTACCACCTGATTTAATCAGATTTTCCAACCCTGATGAACAAGGTAAACATCTAATTTGTTATTAATATCCAAAGTATAATGATTTATGTTTTTTAGAATTGCTGGATAATTTAAGTATTGCTATTGAAGAAATAATTAATAATGATCCTCCTATGGATGAATTTGCTCAACATGAAAAAGTTCAATCAATGTACTCTTGGAGAGACGTCGCTAAAAGAACTGAACAGGTTGCCTAATTTTATTGAAACTATAATACAATGTTTTTGTTAATATTTTTTTAATAATTAGGTATACTATAATATATTATCTACACCTCAACCTACTACCTATGAACGATTCGAAAGGTAATTGAGGTGTAAACTATAATCATTAAAATAAGTTATTAATTTTGATTTAGATACTATAATAGTGGAGTGTTTGCTGGGAAATTATATTGTTTATTTGTAGCTTTAGATTACATTATACTATTTTTATTAGAATTTTTCTTTCCAAAGGAAGAAATTGAATTAGCTCCCGAATTTGATGTTGAAAGTTTTAAAAATTCTAAAGAATAAATAATTTTAAAATACAGATTTAATTATCCCATAAGAGTTTGAATTAAAATTAAATTTTATATTTTCTGATTACATTTGATGTCATTTATAATTAATTAATTAATTAATTTCAAATGATATAATGGAATTAACAAAATTAAAAGGATATGTAAATCAATTATTAATCTATTAGACTCTCAAATATATATTCAAGAGATTAATGCTATCAAGTCAGCTATTTTTGGAATTGACAATATTAGAGGAGAAAATCGCGATAAAATAATCACTGATTACGAAGGTAAATAATATAACTTAATAAATACAATTACATTAAATTTATTTTAACTAGAAATTGAACACGACCTGAAAAACTAATTCAAGAATTCGATATGATCCAATCTCAACTCTCCAAAAATTTTAATGTTTCGGTAATATAGCTAAAAATTAAAATTAAAGAGAATTTGGGCCAATTGGCCCAGAACTTGAGTGGGGAAATTCAGCTTCAACAGGAGTTTGATACCTTGGACTCTCAAATTAATTTGAGTGACTTGCCTGATGACACCACCGTGTAGGTTTAACTAATATTATTTATTATTGATCATTTTAATTATAGTTCAAAATTGCATTTGCATAGACAATTAGGATTTAATCTAATGGCAAATGATGAAGGAATCGATGATTCAATACAGATAATTAATTTTAATTTTCGATTATATTCAATATATGCTTATTATATGTATTTAATACAGGATCCGGACACCAAAACCAAATTCATAATATTAATTTAAATCAATCCAACTATTCCCAATTATTGTTAACTAGTGATATGTAGGATTGGGCTTCATAATTTAATCTTTGGTTATTGTTAATCATTTTTTATACTACCTTATGTTAGCATATCAATCCTCTTTATTATAATACGTGAATCATTTTATAATATTATATTGATAATCTAATTCATATATTTAATGATTAATTTGATGATATAATTAATCATTCAATTTTATTGGAATCATTAAGATTATTTGATATTGAATTCATAATAAAAATAATATAACGAACATAAGAAATGATTAATTTTCACTTTAACAATTAATTTAATGATTTTATTTAAATCATATTGTCGAATTCTGTTTCTATTGTAAGGTTTAACAATATTATAAGGTTAAGATTTTTTATAATAAATATCTATTTGATAGTATCTTCGAGTTGTTTAAGTATTTAGCTTTATATTGAATAAATTTTTAATATTTAAATTTTAGTCGATTTAATATAAAAGTAAAAGGATAAAATTGACTTGATAAGAGTTAAGAATTTAGCCTGATTAAAAACCTTAATTGTTATGTTAATTAGATTCTGATAGTTGAAAATATTAAAATAATACAATATCAATATTCAAATTCCAAAAATATTATTGAGCATTTTGTATTTATTATAGATCAACAATTAAGTAAAATTGATTAATTAAATGTTTTCATTCTGAATCCTTAGAGTTTGAAAAAATTATATGCAATTAATACTTCGAAATTTAATTTTAAAAAATATATTTAAAGAAAGTATTGATTAATTTCAAAGTAGATGTGGATAATTACTAAACAAAATTAAATAATGTTCAATAATTGGATAATTAGATTTATTCATATCAGTGAATAGATAAGTTTTATAGTCTATAAAATTTACTTGAGGTTTAATTTTTTTAAATGATTTATTCATTATAATATTGAAGACAAAATTGACATGCTTTTATATAGTATTATCACCAATATTTCTATATTATATCTATAAAATTACACAAATCCATTTCATAAAATTTATATTATACTCTGTTTTGAACACTGATGCAAAATCACACTTATGACAATACTCGTGTATAGTACAATCCCAACAGAGTTATATTAAGCACCATTTTCTCACTTGATGATTGTCAAATATCCTAAAAATTTTCCAATATTTAGTATGATTATCCGCAATTGGAATCGATTTAAACTGTTGAAAAACTTAATAAAACTTGCATCATTTAATGATAAAATATGATTCTATCGGTATTAATTCAAGTTAGAGATATTTTTGATGAAGTACTTCGGTGAAGTTGTTATATTTGGAATGCTTTGCATGGTAATAAAGGATATTTACTTATCAAAATGCTGAAATAGTTCAATTTTAAAATGATTAATTTATTGGAAATTGTAGTGATATATATAATGAATATAATATAAAAGCATTATTTGCAAATTATATTCTAAATAAATAATAATTCAGTGGAATATTTCGTTTCAAAATTTTATAGTCAATTAATTTAAGTCTTAATCATTATTCTCAATATCACAACTTGTAACCATTATTATTTCGTTCTATTATTATATTAATTCATATAAAAATATTCAATTTATTTATACACAATAATGTTGAAGACATCAGAAACAATACACAAACAGATTTTGGCATTATATTTGATGAGCAATTATAAATATATTGAAGGACATTACCAGATATTCTATATATATTCCTTAGACAATATAATCAGAATTAATCAATTGGATTTAATCAAGGGACATCAATTTTAAATAATTATTAATATTACAAATTGATATATATTGAAATATATTATAGCTAAAAAACGTAATTAGCTATTGATAACACAAACTATGAATACTTTTTCCAAGGAATAGATATAAACTATAAAAAAATTTGTTGAATTTTAACCTTTGATAGCATGATTCTTATATACCAATTATGAATAACAAAAATGTCATAAATTCTAATATTTATCAATTAAAATATCAAAATGGATGGAATCGATATTATTGTGATATATTGATGAAATATATCGCTACAATCCATTAAATTCAATGCATATTATATATGTACATGATATAATTAATTAATATGTAGGTATAATATAATTTATTTCCATTATTGCAATTAATACCTGATAATCTAACCAAGGTCATGGGTTAAACGGAAATACCCAATGGTCATTATGGGAGAATGATAATGTATAACACCGCATACTATTTTCTACAAAATCAAAGAATCTCAATCAAATGCACATTAATTTCCAACAATCAAAATTATCATGCAAAATTTTTTGGATTTAATAATTTTACTTGTATTTAAATATTGAGAGGATTTGCAACAAAAAAGCAATTATATAGGTATTAAAACTATTTGTGGAAATGAAAATTTGAAATTAATAGTTTTTTTTTTCAATTAATTCCGAGATTTCTGAATGTGAGAAAAGTGGTACAATTATTATTTACACTCAATATCATGCTATTAATCAATTCTTTTCAATTGTTATAAAACTCTAATAATATAAGTTTTTACCAAATATTTTTATTTAATTCTATAGGAATTTTAAAGTTAATGAGTTACTTTTTTAAATTTTAATCTCATTTTATAACACTAAAATTAATTTAATACATTGAATTATTAAAAAACCTAAGAACCTTTGTTAAATACAAACAACTGTCAATCAAAATCCTCAAAAAAATATATTAAAATTTTAGTCATTAACTAAAATTTTTTAATATTATAAGGTTTTTAATATTAATATTTTGAGGTAATTAATTAAAAAATAAAAAGAATTCCGAATTATCTAAAATTGGTAAATTCCCTAATTGACTAACCAATATTATTTTTTAAAATTATTTGGTCAGTAATTGTAAATAAGGAGAATTTTAATGCAAATTATGCATAAAATTCAAAAGACTAGAAAGTTAATTTTATGGAAGAATAATTATATTAAGACAATTGAACCTTTAATCCAAACTCTGAGTCTCTAATATTTGGGAAAAAGCAATAAATAAAGTGAACTGTTCGATATATTCATGTATTTTTGAAACAAGTCAAATTTAAGATAAATTTGAGAAATTTAATATCTTTTTTTTTTATTTTCAAAGATAATGAAAAAAAAACTGTTAAAGATTTAGAATAGTAAATATTCTAGAATTATTGTTCAAACGAGGTTATCGGAATTTTTAACTTTTACTGTACAACCTATCAGGAATATGCAATACTAAAACGTTAACACTAATCAAACCTTAATCCAATAAATCAACAAATTGTAACCTCAACTTGTAAAAGTGAATGTTGATTTATATTGGTTTCACTTATCATTATGATATTGACTCGTTGTATGGATGAGGTTTTAAAATAATATTTATGCAAACATACCATCTGATATGGTTTCAAATCAATTATTTTTTTGACTTTTCTATTTTTATATTGCATCATTTAATAATTATTGTTAATCTAGATTGATATTAAACATATTACCAAGTTTATATAAAAATTATCAATGTTTTAATACCAATTTTTATCATAAAATATAGTTGTAATCAATTTAAAGCTATATCAGATCAAAATTTATTTGATATTTATAATTCAAATACTTTTGAACAAAAGCATTACATCCCATTTTAATCTAATAAAGAATAAGAATGATTAACCGATTGGATGATAATTCAAGAACTAAAATAATCAAACTAACTATATAATTTAGATGTTTTGATTCGTATCACATATATTTTATATTATGAAATGTTTCATCCTGTAAATTTAACCCAATATATCTAAGTAAAATTAATAAATATCCTGTTTACTAACCTTAAAAATTTGGAATATTTTATTTCACTATTTAATATTACATTAAATTTTACTCTCTTTGATTTAACACAGATCAACAATTAGTTTACTTTTATTAGCAATATTGAACTACCCAATCAATCAATTTTTTTTAATTTATAAAATTTATCTGTTTTAATTTAGTTAAGATATATATTAGAATACTTTTTACTTAATAAAGATATGATTTTTCAACTTTAATTCATCAGTACTGTTATTTTATATATGTATATCATGATTATTAGAGTAATTAACTCTACCAGTTTATATTGTTTTGGTTATCATTTTTAATTGGAGTTGTCAATCGATTAAATCATCAAATTTATAATTAATTAATTAATTAATTATGAGGAAAAGGTCAAAATTATTAAATTTTTAAAACATAAAATATATTATATTTATTAAATAAAAATTAATAATTATATAGTATAAATTTATTTAAAGTAATATTATATAAATAGTATAAATTGACTAAATTCAATTATTTCAACATACCAAATGAATCATTCAAACATTATCACATTTTATAATAATTAATTTATCCTGATAATCACGCTAACTATTGATTAATACAGCTATTCAATCGATTATTGTTCCATATTTTTTAATTTAAATTTTGTGGAGAGAATGAACTGTTAGGACTGGGGAAAATGAACTTAATATTTTATAGTTTCAATAATAATGATATTGATAGATATATATTACTCAAATACGGAGTTGTTTTTATTAGAATTATTAATTTTAATAGAGATATGATTGACATTTTTATAATTATTAATTTCTTCTCTTTCATTTAAATAAATTAATATATCAATTTAATATATTAACCTTGTTGAATTATTAGTGAAATATAAACATATAAAACTGATCTTTGTTAATAATAATAATATAAGTATTAATAAGGGGCTAAATTAAATTTATTCCTATTGATTATATGAGAAATAATATCCGCCTAATTAAAAAAAATCATTCAAAATATAATTAAAAATATCCACTATAAAAAATCAATTTCCAAACTAAAAAAGTTTCAAATTAATTGTTCAGGTTAAAGGAAAAGAAGTGAGGGAATAGGATAGAGTGATTGGTGGATGAATTTTCTCTGCAATATTGAAAATCATCTCTTTCTAAATAAAGTTATAACAATCAGCCAATGAGAGGGAGTCATAAGAAGAGTTAGGATCCAAAGAATTAGGCGACAAATTCCAAATTCAAAGAATTGATTAAGTCAGGGCTACAGTAAAATCTTTTATTCAACTCCAAGCGCTATTTAATTGGTGAGAAACTTAAAAGTAAAATATGATTAGTTAATTTGCTGGGTGCTTCACCAAATATTGCAGCATATATTAATCACAAAGGCAGGATTCTTGATAATTGATTGACTAATGGATTTTGATCTGAAAACCCCTTGTTATAATTAATTTATAAGCAATTTGGCTCAAAAGAGAAATTAGTAAATTAAATGTTTAAGGTGGGGAGGGTGAGAAAACAAGAAGTATAAATGATTTAATGCTATCGAATTTCACAAGAATTTTTTATAACTTACCAAATCTCGTTTAGTTACTAAAAGTTATTGACTCCCCCTTATTCTTCCCTGCTCTTTAAAAGTTCCTACTTTTTCATCTAGATCGAGTTGCACTTCCTTTATTCTATCCGATTCTGTTAACCTTTTCAACAGTTATTCATTCATCTTTAGACTTGTTCAACTATTTTTCTTTGTCACCACTTTCTAGTTCTTCAGTCTTTAACTACTTGTATCATTATTCAACGCTATCCAATTACATTAATAGCCACAATAAATAACCAAATGGAAGATAATCGCCCAGCTAGTTCTAGACCTAGTCGTTTAGATGACAATACCACAGACACTACCACTACTTCAAATCGGGACTTTTCTAACCTTTTGAATCCTCAAGTCCCAAGCAGTCCAGAATCTGCTTCAGAGCCCAACCCAGGTAACTCTGAGCAAAAACCTGACAAACAAACAGCCTCAGCTGCTCAAACCAACACTGCAGTTGTCGATAATAGACCAAAACGCAAAAGAATCACACAGGAGCAATTAGTAGATTTATTAGCTATGTTTGAACAAACCAACACTCCCAGTTTTGAAGTTAGAGAACAGCTTGCCAATAAATTAAATATGACCAACAGAGAAGTTCAGGTATGGTTTCAAAATCGTCGTGCTAAAGTTAACAGAGCACAGCTTCAACAAGCTCCCAGATTCTATCATCATGCAGGCGGAGGTATGATACCTCCTCACCATGTCAACCTCTACCCCCATCCATATCACTTTGTTGCATTGAACCAAACGGAGCCCGTCACTATGCATGACAACATATCCAACCCTCCACCACAACCTTCTCGTCATCAACAACATCAGCACCAGCACCAGCATCAACACCAACACCAACACCAACATCCAGAATCTTCTAACATGGGAATGAAATTCAATCCTCCTTCAACATTTTCTAGTAGGTCATATCGCAGAGGTAACACATTTATTCCTGCACCTATTAAAGTGACACCTTATACTATTCCTGCTTCTCACTCACACTCCAACCCTAACACTGCCCATTCGCCGCCGATTCTTTCACCCAGTGATCCATCCAATCATCGCATCTCAAATCATCCTTCCCGTTCTCTCAACAACTATTCCTCAGCACTTCCATCACCACTCGACTCAGCTGGACTCACATCACTACCATCTCTATTTAGAGATTCATTGAATATCCAGTCACCCACAACACCCATGTCAGCAGTATCGGATCTCCGCACTCCTCTCTCGGCCAATTCGCTGAACTCAAGACCCCTAGTCAGTCCACTGTCATCTCAGTTCCCCAAATCACACTCAATACCCTCGCCATCAACGCACACCTACAGCAACAGTCTGGAATCACCCAGTTCCTCCCACTTTAACATTCCTTCATCTGCCAAATT
Source organism: Conidiobolus incongruus B7586 (assembly GCA_000697335.1). NCBI lineage: Eukaryota > Fungi > Entomophthoromycota > Entomophthoromycetes > Entomophthorales > Conidiobolaceae > Conidiobolus > Conidiobolus incongruus. The sequence goes on along the minus strand of JNEM01007204.1, from coordinate 3,489 downwards.
AAACCCCCTGCCATCCATCAAAGAGCTCGGATTGGATAAGCTATCTTAACATGTCTAGCTCCAGCAGATATTCTGAATCCTTTTTTCACAGGAAAAAAGATCAAAATTATCAATTCTAATGTGTATATGAACCAACGATCAGATATATTTCAAAATTTATTGTTGACCATAAAAAACTCACATCTATACAATAGATTCAAAACTATAATTTAATTAATATATTGCTGATTTTGGTAATTTTAATAATTCAATCATTTATTTTTACTACTCTATGCAATTCAGGTAACATCATTTAAGTTACCCATATTAATGATGTTACCTCAAATTCTTTAATTTATTTCACTTATCACCACTCCATCCTTTCTCCCTGTTCTCCCCGTTATCAATTTATTAATACCGAGAGAAATGGTTATTGTTGAACTATTGTGTCACATTCATCCCAGTTTTACATCATATTGAATAAAATCGAAAATAATAAAATGTGATATTCATTAAAATATAACATTATGGAATATAAATGTCAAACTTAATTATAGGAAAAATCATTTCCATTATTAAATTTCTCATTTTTCGGCAATAACATTACTATATTCTCTCATAATTTACCAATTCCGAGTTATATTTTGCCCCATCCTCCATTGATGATGACAATTTATCACTTCCAATCTCCACTCTAATAACTCATTTCATTCAAATTTTTAATATTAAATGAAATTATATTTATCAAGAGTATCCAATCGTGATCTTTATTAATTTCCTTCCGAATCACAATAATCACATCAAGTGATATATTATCCTATAATATGATGGACGATCTTAACTACTTATTTGACATAGAAAGGTATAATTAGCAATCATATACTTTTTTCTCATTATAATTCGATTAATTTGTTGAATCATAGTTTAATTTACTGGTAAATTAAAAAATCATTAAGGATACTCATTCACCACACCCTCTTTAATTCCAAAAATTTAAATTAAAATTATACATCTATTTAATTGGATAAAATTCTATCCAATTCATCTCACTTCAACAAAAAAAAAATCCAATTTATTTAAATTATTTATTTTATCCACTTAATATGATTTCATAATTTATATCTATTCAATTAGTCCTTAAAATAACTTTTTTAAAAATAATAAATTTCCAAAATTTATTACTTAATTCATTTAATTTCTTGATTTTGTTTATTAAATTTTCAAATGATATTTATAAATTTATATTTAATATAAATAAATATCATTTTTTATTAATTATTAATAAATATATAAATATTTCACTATTATTATTATTATTATTAAATCTTTTTTCATTTTATTATCTTATCTTAATGATCAATAACAACAATAATAATTATGATGATAATAATATGATTTGTTAATGATAATATTTATGTAACAAATAAAAATAATTTCCATTATTTATTCAACTCCCTTACTAATTTGGGAAATTACGGAACTAATTCAATTTTTAACAAATTGAAATTAACAAAAATAAAACTGCTTTTATTTTTATTAAAAAAATAATCATCTGATTCATATTTTAATCAAAAAATTAAGTTTAATTATTGATAAAAAAATAATTAATAAGAAAAAAGATTGATCATTTAATCACTTTAATTATTATCTTACATATTATCTATATTAAAGTTTTGGATTCGAAATTATAAATTAGTCATCATTGCAATCATTTTAAAACCTTATGATTTAATAAATGGGATAAATTCGGATATTAAATAATAATGTTAAATTATTGTGAATTATCAAAAAATTATTATGTTAAACGAATTATTTATAAAATTATTAACAATATGACAGATTTTAAAAATGTTATTTTTATTTATTATGTTGGCGTTTGTTATTTAATTAATAATAATTGTTAGAATATTTTTAGATAGGATGTTAATTTTTCTTCATTTAGGAAAGAGTAGTCCTAATTTTGGAAAAATTATTATTTTTTATTATTATTACAATTACAGATAACAGGTAATTTATTAATTGTATTAATTGGTAGTATATTTTTATAATATAATTTGCTTATTTATTATAATTCTGGACTAATTAAATTTGATCACATTTAAAATATTTTAGATATGGCTACTCAACATAATCAAAATATCGTCTTTTTTATATTTAGTCAATAATATGATGATCAAAGTATATCCAGCATTTTTAATGAAATTCTGTAGATTTAACCAATTAACTAGAACCACTTGTTATGTGTATATAAATTCCACCAATTCTTTCAATTCACATAACCAATTGTTTTGGCATCAATCAATTTGTGAGGATATGATATGGGTTATGGCTGGATAATAAATTAATTAATTACATGGGATTTAAAGTTCAGAGTACATTTGGGGTTAGTATAAAATGTGAATTATATATGTTTATAGTCATGTACAATACAAGGAAGCATCCGAATACAGCATAATTTGGTGGGTTATGGTAAATATTGAATGGCTAATTAATGCTGAAAAATATTTTGAACAAATTATTATTGAGGTACCTGGCAAATTGGTGGTGTTGTATGGTTTGAAGTTAACAAAATTAAGTCAGTATAGTTACTATAATAGTCATTAAATCTCTTATTATAAGAAACTTCAACCATTATCTCGATAAAATATCCAAAAAATGAAAAAATAATGTTATACATTATTATACAATGAGAAATAGAATATTTTAACAATTATCAATGGATTTTGATTATTAAAATTTGGAATATTAAAAGTGTAACTTATAAATTTACCTCTATCACTATATCAAATTTTTTGTTATTGTCTAAGGATTATTATATCCACGATTAATCTTTGTATTAATAATCTTTAATCAAAGTGAAAATGGTATTTTGTATCATAATTTATAATTCGAATCCTATGTAATATTTCATATTATATTATTTGGTGCCAAATTTCGGTCATTACCTTCTTTAGGCTTTCAAGTTGTTATTGTCAAATTAGTTTGATATAGAGATATATTGCAACGGGTCTCTTAAGGAATAAAACTTGGGAGAAAGGAGGTAATATGCTAAAAATATTTGAGTAACATCGTATTATACTAATATCTAACAGTTTGATTCGTCTAATAAGTAAATTAGATTTTTGCAATATTAGACAAAACATTTATTTCAATGAAAATCCTGTTAAATATAATATAACTACTATTTATAAATATTATAAAATTTTAGTTAAAATGATTATTGTATATAAAAATACTTAGATTAATATAGATTTTTTACTATATTTGATCAACATGAAAACCAATAGTATAATTATATAGTTACTTATTTTATAAAATATTTAAAAAAATATAAATTGATAATATAATATGTATTTTAATAAATAAAATATTTGAAAAAATTTCTTAAATATTATTTTATAACAAAGATATTTTCAACCAAATAACTTTGTTATAAATTAATAAAAAAATGAAAAATATTATTTTATAAATAATTAAATATTAAATATATTCTAAATAAATTTAATAAAT
>JNEM01007171.1:0-23665 GCA_000697335.1 Conidiobolus incongruus B7586 | reverse complement strand
TTATTGATATTATTAGTTTATTAATACTATTTTAATATTTACATGAACATGATTTAATTTATAACTATTCGATATTAAAATTTATATTATGATTTTTGTTTGAATTTATTAAGTTTTAATAATAATAATAATAATATTATTATTATTAAACCATAGGAAGTATTACATACAAAAAAATATAGTAATAATTAAATCAACTTTAAATTTATCAATTTCATTCAATAGTTAACATCATTTTCAAAAATATTACTATGTTATTTTATACATTTTAAAATCATAGAATTGAATAATGTACATATAAAATACTTCCAAACAATAGATAAATAATATTTAATTTGGAGGTATAACTATATCTTGTCTAATACAAACCAAAATTTCAAACTTGGCTAACTATATTATGATAATGTTTATTTGCCGTGATGTATCGGGTTGTATTGGCTCCATAATGAGGTAATCCTTGTTGACCCGTAACTTCCGAACTCAATTCGGTAAAGTCAATATAAAAACAAGGTAAATTCCATAACAAATCGAATAAATTATTGACATTAATAAAATAAGACAAAATTATTAAATTTCCATAATTGTACTAAATTTATTAAATTTCCAAATTTGACCAATTTCATTCTATAATAACATATTCTAATTGATCAAAATTTTTTAATCATATAAAGAAGATTTTTCAATATAGATCATTATTAAGGTATTTAAATTTAACTGCTATATAATATTAAATCCATATATCATATATTTTCCAACAATGTTGGCTTGAACATCGCTTAAGACGAATCAACATTTGAAAAATATTATTACTTTTCTAAATATAATTATTATATTTCTTTAAAATCTCTCTCATTATTATTTTCTTAAAATTTTTAATTTTTAATTCTTTAAAATAAAAATATATTAATATTAATAATTAATCTGAGTCATAAGTTTATATGCGATCCTAATTAAAATTTGATTTTGATAATTAGATATTATTAAACTAAATTGATTAGATATTTCCGCATACAAAATCTTATTTTGAATATTCATTTAGATTATTTACTTTTGAATTATTTTAAATAATCAAAATACGCTTTAATTTTAATAACTTTATATGATTCATATTAAAATATTATTCTTTTTTTTTTAAAAAAAATTATATCTATTCAGAGAATTTTTATTATGTATTGATATATATATATATTGTTTCTGAAATTATCATTTGATTAGAGAAAAGTTACAAATATTAAGGTCATGTTATATATATATATATATATATATATATATATATTCAAAATTATTAATAAATTTAATTAAGTTAAATTTGACTGAAGGTGTAGATATATTATGATTTTGACTAATAATATCGACTTATTAGTTATTGAGAGATCTATGCTTCAATAATTTATTATTCTATTTGTTATCAAATTATATATGATATTGAATATGACAGAAGTAATTAATTATATTATAATTTATCTAATAATTTTGATTAAAGAAATTATATAATGTAGATATTGTATAATTTATTATGTTTATTCGGTGAAGATATATAAGATTATTTATTCGTCCAATTGACTTTAGGAAACATTCCCTATTTTTCAGTATGAAAGCTTTGACTCATTACTTTATTATGTGTTGTATATTTTCATCCTTGCTACCATTCTATTCTAACAAATGATGTGTTTGAATGTAGCTATCAACACTCATGAACACTCCCTATTCAGCCTCCTATTGAGTAATCAATTCGTGGAAATTAAGAGTACAGTATTCAAAAGCTAGGAAAGAGAAAATTTCAAAAATACTGTCAAAATATGGTAGAAAGGTTTCAAATTTCCTTCTATCCATTATTATGGTTCGCAACTCCCTAGAATTATAGGAATCATGGACTGCTTTAACCCACTTTAGTGAATTTTGATTGAATTCCTTAATTGAACTTATTTCAAAGAACTTTGATTCGGTATGAAATTTCTTCGTCTCTCCCGTGATGATCATGATGGCTAATGAAATGTTGGCTGATTGGTTAAAACATGTTCAAGTTATCAAATTCAACTACCCTAGGCCTAGGGTTTACAATCGTTATATCGATAACTAATGTAAAGATTTGGTTACCGTTATACTTAATAGAATTGGTTAGACCGCTAAACCCCATGTAAATTCATTATTTATTATAATTTGTTATTCACACTAATTTTAATAATAGATTTAAATGAATCAACGTACAATAGCCACAAGAAGAATTGGATTTGCAGTATAACCTATAGCTTGTTTGATAACCAATTCAAAAGTACACCAATTTTATCAATATTAACTCTATTTATTACTCTTGATCGATAGAATTGGTATTTAAATTCCTATTTCTTCAAGCCTCATGAATTTCACCATTATATCACTATTGCAATCCCAAAACTTCAGACATTTTACTCATTCCAATGGATAGCATATTAATTTATCTATTGTAAATTAATTATTATATTATGATGAATCCTTTTGAACTAATATAATATATTGATTATTATCCATAAAATTAATAGTAGATTCAATTATTATGATTTGGTCTGAAACAATACTAAATCATGTTAGAGCGTGAGAGAATGGATCAAGAGTTAGCTACTGGGGATAAGAAATTAGTTTATAAGGCAATTTCTAACATACTTTATATAGATGATTAATTTGAATCATTCTAGGATTATAATGAACTAAAATCCCAATTAAAACAATATCTCCAGGATTTATATCAAGAGTATAACCCTTCACTCAATAATATTAAAAGCCATATTCTGTTTAAGAGTCGAATTCCTTGAATAAAATTTTAGTGGATACTATATTCTATCAATTATTGAACATTTTAGAGATTAGCTAATTGTAAAGATATAGAGGATATTTATTCTTATATAAAATTCTTGTTTTTTGTTTAGTTTTTGACAATGATTGATTTAATTTTTTCCTAAAATCCAATTGTTTAATATATTAATTAATAAATATAATGCTATGAGTTACCATAAAGATAAAGGTTAGGACAGTATGGGGTCTAAAATTGAATTAATTAATTAATCATTATAGAGTATGAATAATAATGATAATATACCCAATTCTAAAGTAATGAGCAGTAAAACCTTTTAGTAAACCTCGAATACCTTCAGTCTTCACAGTGCTCGAGAAGCAGTGAAACATGTTTCTGTACAGTTTACCCTTGCCGGTGGCAGGGTCGACAGGTTGATTGTACATTCTAGTAGTAACTACATCAAAAGGATTCATCGCCGTACACACTAGAACGCCACATAATAAACTGGAAGTTGCGTGGACATAGAATCCATCTTGGAAGAGGCCACTAGTGATCAAGTTCTTCTTAATGAAATCATAAGATGTGAGTTGGACCGCTGATCCCACACCAGTACGTATCATCGCTGGCACACTTCCTCTGAACCAGCCCTTGATCCCATTCTCCTGGTGGATTGACTTCAAGCCACCGAACACTCCCGAGTACTTGTGCTGAGTACCAACAGATAGGTGGGGCGAGTACGCTTGTAATCGAGTTTTCACCATGAATAGGGGCGATCCCAAAAATGCTGCCAACATGCCAGACATTGCGCCAGCGCCAATACTGGACACGAGAGTTCCTGTGGTAGAAGTAACGTCAAAACCGTTAATTAATCCACTCTTAAACACGTCGTAAAACCCGAAGCGCGTACCGTTCATAATGAGCTGGTATCCGTACGCTGCACCAAGTCCCCTCTGAAGTCCACGAATTCCCTCATGTTGAAAAATCAGTCTTAGAGCTTGAGGCAAATTACGATATGGACGATTTGTCAACTGTTCAGACTTGACCAACTCACCCTGGAGCTGTAACCTAGTTTTAACTACTTCGAAAGGGTTGGAAAATGTCACGGCACAGCAAGCACCCGTCCCACCTGCCAAGAACGGAGCATATTTTATAAAAAAGCTAGGATTTGATGATAATGACTTATTAATTGCAATCTGTTGAGTTGAATGATGAGTATTACTAGACATTTCTTAATTATTACCTATTATTTATTATAATTAATAATAAAAGTTTAAGAACAAAAAAACAAATAACTGATTAATTGTATATTGAAAACATGTGACTAAGTTTCAAAATGAATCAAACTGTAATCCAAGTTTTGAATTAATTTAATCTGGTAATTACTATCAATTAGAATTATCCATTTTGATTTGTACAATAATTGGAAAAGGTAAACTAATTGGTTGTTGATTGGTTTTGATGATTAAACTTAATAGATGTAAAATTTTAGTATGAAACTGATCCAATTTATCGTGATATATATAAAATTATACTGATTATCCAATATTCCAGTTATTAAAATATATTATTTAATCAATATCCTGCAATACGATCTTAAACACATTATATATAATTCATAAATCACTATAATACTTTCACACTTATTTTTTTATCAAGTAAAAAATTATTAAAATCACTTAATACATAATATTATTCAATAACAATTATTAATAAATTATTTTCTCTAATCAATTATCAAATGAAGCATATTTAATTATTATTTAAATTCTTAAATCAATATACTTTATAATTAAAATTTATTTTCCATTATTTTTTATGCTATTCTAAATTAAATTATATTATTCTGTAATTTAATTAGACTATATAACAAATAATTTAAAAATCCCAAAAATTAATATTAATTTATTTTTGAAAATAATTTTCTATAATTATAATATTTTAACTTTTAAAAATGCTTGAATAATGGTTAAATTGAAATATATACTAAAATGGAAAATATTAATATAAGTATTTTATAATTATTTAAATTATATCATACTTCTAAAAACAATTTATAATATGTTTATTTATTTATGAACATTTTTGTAATTATTTTGTTTTTAATTCAATTCAGGATTTATGCGAGAAATCAAAGTAATTTAGAATTGGTCATGCGATCATTTATTCAACTTGACAGTCACTACCAATTTAATAATGAAAAATAAGTAAATTAAAATTTTTTGAATCATTATAAAAAATAGAATATTTTATAATAATACTTTTCATTATCTCTAATAATCTACTTAACTCATAATATTGATTTAATTTTTATGGAGATAAATGGCTATATCCGAGCTATCTAATCATTCTACTTTTACCTTAACAATAGTGTAGTATCACATTCCAAAAGCCTTTCAAACAATCAATCTCCTTTTGAACATAATAATAATTATAGTATAAAATGTAGTTTAAAAGTACGCATATTACATCATGGAATGATAATATAATAGTTTTAATAATAACCTAGACTAATAACAAAATACCATATGAAATAGGTGAATATTCTTACAGTGCTTATAAAGTGAGTTTTTTGAAATCACTTAAATAATATTTAAGCTTGTAAAACTTTATACTGATATGATATAATTTCAATTCTATTTTGATATATGAATTAGCTACCATTTATTCAAAAATTGGTGTTAGATCTTTTTTATCTTCAATTTATATTGGAAATTAATTTACATGAAATTTTCAATAAATTAATCAAATTTGAATAAATACATTCAATTATTTTATATAAATCAAATTTATCAAACATACTGAGAATAATATATACATACTGTTCACTAAATGTTTGTACATAATGTATTTGAAATTTGAAAATCTTATTTTTAATCAATAACTTTCGGATTATTATACATGTAGTTACCTGAAACACCTGCAGCAAACTTCGAAAAATGGGATTTTATTATATAAATCAATACAAAATTGATATTTGGTAAATTTTGATTATAATTCAAAGCAAATGATATTCTCAATATTTGTATGTATAGTAAATGCACCAAAGATTATTAAAGTCAGGGATTTGCAAAGATCCATTCTACTGAATGGCTATTAATAGTTATTCAGAGAATGATTTACTATACTGAAAATGAACTTCCATAGATTCATTGGTTCATTCATTAATGACTTAATCTCAATATAAAATTTTTATATTATTCAATATTTATTATCATAAACTTATTATTTGAAATAAAATGATAAATAAATTTTAATTTATATAAATTATTTTACCAAATATCAACTGGAGAAATGACATAGATAATAATAAAAGTATTTTTAATCTCTTATTTTAGTAAAGAATTACTATAATTGAAATAAATAATTGATATATTAACCAATAATAATTAACTATTAATTGAGTTTGTCCTTAATTTATCTATAATAATAATAATAGTTGTTATTTTATTTCTAATATATTTGTTAACATACGTGATTTAAAAAAATAATATCATAATTCTAAATTTGCTATTGAAAAAATTGAAGCAATAAATTGTAATTGATACCTATTTTAAAATTTTTTGATCAATTTGTACTATATAAGACATTAAACTTTTTGGTCATTCTTAAAGAAATGATATACTTTATTGATTAATTTTGTTCTTACACTCAACTGTAAGTATCATAGCCGATAATCATATTTGATTTAATAATCAAAGCTTAATTCTAAAATCTATGAATTTATAGTGATTCAAAATTAAACAAAAATATAGACAATTGGTCCAAATATTATTCTATAGTAATATAAGTATTTCTATTATTTTATGATACATTCTAGCAATAGATGCTAGGTTCGATTGTTTAAGGTTAATAACCTGGCTTTATGAATGAAATCATTTTATAATTTTGAATATATGATCAATAGAAAAAAAAATTAAAAATTAATATTTTTTTTAAATTCTATTTATATTAAAATAATTAGATTGAAAAATAAAACAAAACTAATTAAAAGATTAAATAATTCGCAATTTTTACAAGATAATTTATTAGAGTTGTGAATTATGAATTGATTCAAATAATTTGATTATATATATATATATATATATATATATATATATATATATATTGTAAATAAACATAATCGAGGGAACGATATATCAAAAATTCAATAATCTCGAGATTCTTCAATTTGATAATATATATGATATTTGTTTAAGAAAAAATCTTCAAGAAAAAGGTAAAAATCTGTTATATGTTATAAATTGCATGATTTTTGAAGTTAATATTGAACATAATCACTTTTCTTAAATTAAAAAACGATAATTAATTATTCATCTAATTTTTTAAAAAATATGACATATTAATTAAAGAATTGTGTATTAAATATAGTATTAATAGTTTAATAAATATGATTACTTTTTTCTATTCATGTACAAAAGTAGCATGTCTAACATTACACTTGTTAAATATAGAATTTTATTTTTGGCGGTATTTCATCCTATATAGTCATCGCTGCTACTGTCCTCCTTGAACGTATTAAGCTGATTATTAAAAATCAGAATTGGTTTATCGAGCGAGGCCTTATCTCCGCTCACTGCAAAGGCATGATAAATTGCTTCGCATATATTGTTAAGGAAGAAGGTATTGTTGCCTTATGGAGATGTAATGCTGTTAGTGTTATGACACTTAAGGACAAGTACATGGCAATGCTTGATAACGATAAGCATAAGGATGGTTACCGGAAGCGGCTTGCTAGCAATATGGCCGCTGGCGATGCCAATATGGCTGTTTCCTCTTTTTTGTATATCTATTGGATTATTCCCTTACTCGTTTAGCCAACAACTTCCGAATCACTAAAAACGGGGGTGAATGCCAATTCAAATAATTGATCGACATTTATTGAAAGACAATCGTTTCCAATAACATTATTTGTTTATACCGTGGTTTCAAAATCTTCTGTGGCGATATACTCGTGTACCATGGTTTGCATTTTGGTATACTTGACTCAATAAATCCAATATTAACCAATAATTACCTCAAAGAAAACATTTTGCGATGCTTTTCTTGGATTGAAGCAATGCGGTTGCTGCTGGCACTATGTCATGTCCTATTGACATTATCTTTCATTAAATGATGATAATCTCTGATTAACCAGTGAAATATTCATGTTTCCTCTAATATTTCGAATATATCATTAAAACTAAAGGTTCTAGTCCCTCTTTAAAGGTGTCGGTGTCAGTCATAAATTTCAACAAATCTTCAATTCCTAATCTCAGCTTCATATGATTTATAATCCAATATCCACATAGATCACCAAATTAGTGATTTTAGATCATTGTGATATTTATAATTCTTATTAGGTTTTACAAGAAATTTTACTCAAATTATCAAAATCATTTGAACCAGTTCTGTATTTTAATAAATTATATTTAGAACTAATACAATATTTTGGTTAACATTATGGATTTTTTTATATTATAAAATTAATTATATTTTTGATAATCAATTTGATTTTTTATGGTAAAATAACATTTCATCATATAACTGTAAAAAATATATACATTATTATGGTATATGGAAAAATGGCAACAGATCAAATATATTATCCTTATATCTTCGTTGACGATTAATATGTATAATTATATTGATACAAAATTACTTTCACAAAATGCTTAATTGAATTTGTATCGTCATTACACTAATTTAAATATTGAGAATTATCTTGGTGATAAGATCGTAATTTTATAACTCTTTTGAACTTGCCTTGCTTTTATTATCATAATAATTATTACTCTGCATTTTTAATAATGGGAATTTTTTGCGATTAAAAATAAATAAACATTTGAATATATGATATATAAAAATAAATATATAATATAAATTTAACTTTGTATATATTTATTCATTTCAAACTAATAATATGTTTGAAAAATCGGAAATTAAAAAATTTCCCATTATTTCAAATTCAAGGTAATATAATAAAACATGAAACTTTAATACTCGGGTAGTTGATTAAAATTATATTGTTTTTTACAGTTGTACAATATTTATAAAATTGATTGTATATTATTAAATAATTGAATTTCTTTTTATAAAATATGAAAATATTAATAATTGATCAATATATTTTACTAATTAAGTAATTTAATTAAATAAAGTCAACTAAATTTGGGTGTTTAATATTTTAATAAAAATTTCTTTTCAAGTGATATTTAGCAATATATATCATGGAGAATATAGATATAAATGAATGATATTTGTATTAAATTGATTTCTATTGTAGAATTGTTTTTCAAATGACTCTAAGAGTATCAATGAATCATTATAATTAACAATATATCAATAAAAATTTGATGCACAGAAACAACAATCCATTACGTTATCTTATTCGTCAAAATTATATTTTAAATTAACGATAGTTTATAATATAAAGTTTTCATAACGAGTTTTAAACTTACAATGAGCTTTTAAACGAACAAGATGGATTGTCTCTTCCATTTATTAAATATTTGTTCACTAATTGTTACTTAGTTTTAGTCAAAATTAATAAAAAATTGTGAGTATATTATATTTAAAATATGGTATAATTAATTGTAATTGAAAATATAATATTCATTTCACTATGACATTATTCAATAAAATATATAGTTATTGTGATATTTCAAATATATACACAAAATTGAATCAACTTAATTATTTGTCAATAATCCAACATTTTCACGAGAATATTAATTTTCAAGACAAATTTTAAGATATAAATTATGAGTAAACGCAATTATAGTTGGTTCAAGTAAAACAATTAAATATAATTGCAATTTTATTGATAAATAACAGTATTTGAATAGGAGAAAATATTACAGTTATTTTGAAATTTAATAATTGATATTTAGAAAATTTTGTGGATATAAACTATAAAAAATATATATTGATGGTTAGTTTAGAATAGTCACATATGTTATATATACTAATTTTTGGAAAGGAGATTTGGAAATAATATTGAGATTTTTTATCTTAAAATAAAATGAATGATAATAATCAGCCTAATTTATTGGAGGTAATAAAATTCACTAGTTTTAATATAGTGATCGAATTGGTAAATTTTATGACTGCTTTTATTTCTCGATATGAAGTAAAATAAAATAAAATATTATTAATTCAGGTATAGGAGTATATGATTGGTGGTATCTCTTCTGCCATCTCTTTGACTGTCATTGCTCCTATTGAACGCATTAAGCTGCTGATCCAAAATCAAAATGAGCTTATTAAGCAAGGTCGTCTTGTCACTTCTTTCAAGGGTATTGGAGACTGTTTCTCCTGTGTTGTGAAGCAAGAAGGAGTGATTTCCTTGTGGAGAGGTAATACAACTAGTATTATTAACGGCTCTCGTACCCAAGCGCTTGGTATGATTTTGAATGAAAATTTCATAACCATGTTTGGATACGATGAAGATAGGGATGGTTACTGGAAATGGTTGGGTGGTAATTTAGCTTGCAGTGGTGCTGCTGGTGCACTCTTCCTCATAATCACCTATCCTTTGGACTATGCTCGTACTCGCCTGGCTAATGATATCATAACATCCCAAAAAATTGGTCAACGCGAATTCGAAGGATTAATCAATGTTACAAAAAGACCCTTTCATTAGATAGTATTGTGGGTCTTTATCGTGGTTTTAGTATCTCCTGCGTTGGTATTATCATCAACAGTGGATTTTGCTTAGGTTTACTCCACTCTATCAAACCCATACTAGAGACTGATGGACCTAAAAACAATCCATTTAATACATTCATATTAGATTTGCGCACCTTCTTACCCTCTTATGTGATCACCTATCCTATTAATACTGTCAGTCGTAGGATGATGCGGACATCTGGTCAACCTATCAAATATTCATCATCCATGGAACGTTTCCGACAAATCATTAAAACTGAAGGATTCAAGTCCCTTTTCAAGGGTGCCAGTATTTTGGCTGCCTACGACAAATTCAAAGAAATTGTGAAGAATTAAGTTTAGTTTTAGTCCATTATTTATTGAAAATATAAATAATACTGTACATATCCAATACTATTAACGACTATATATTTAACAATAGCGTGTATAAGAAAATAATTGTTGATTAATAGTATCCAATTAAAATAATAGATTTAATTCAAATAAAAATCAATGGAATTTTCTTTTGTAATGATCTGTAAATTTATTTAAAACTTATAAAATGATTATAATAATTTTTATTCATATTTAATATAAAATAACTCTTGAAATATATTGTAAAATTACTTTTTTAAAGATCAATTCTTAAGTTAATAAGATAACAATATTGATACATAAAATTGCAAGACTTAATGAGTTTAAAAACAAAATTGAATTTTGATCTTTAATAAAAAAATATAATGATATAATGAAATAATATTAACATTTGAAATAAAAATCATTTTGTTTTAAATTGATTGATGTGATTCTATTTTTTTATATAATTCATATTTTATTAAAATTAAAGATATAGTAATTCTATTAGCAATCTAACAAATTGATCATAAAATTGATGAATATTTATTATAAATAATATTTGAATGATACTAAATCAATAGATTATTGGAAGAAGATAATTTTATAATGCTAATAAATTTTCTATATCATAAATTATACATTATACATGCTCAACAATTATAACTATCAAAAGAATTTGAATTATTTCAAATTTTTAATGTTGATCAAGTTAGCAATGTACCTTCAATATTAAAATTTGATAATATCTATTTTTATATATTTTATTAAATGAATAATTATATATGTTAAATTTTTTATAATAATAAGAACTTAATTACAAATATAATTTTTTTAAAAAATTATTATTACAAAAAAATTAAAGAATTTTAATTCAAAACCAATTCCTAATAAATTAACCAATAGTTGAATGACGTATATCATCATTAAATTATTTTGATTTTAAATAATTATATTTATTCTTTAATTCATTGAATCATCATTAATAGTAATAATAAAAAATGAAGAACAATAATTTATTATTAAGTTTTATTATTTCTCTGTCTGTAGCTAATGCTACTCAGCTGTATCCCTTGTATGGAGCTCCTCCAGAATGTAATTTCAATAAAATTAATTGAATCAAATTTATTAATTTTAGGTTTTAGTGCATGAAGTTTATTTTCAAGATAAATTTACTTGTTTCGATGGTTCTAAAACTATTGATTTGAAAGATGTTAATGACGATTATTGTGACTGTCCCGACGGCTCTGATGAACCAGGTATTTATATCAATTATTATATATAGTATGACTGAATATTAACATTGGAGTTTTAGGTACGTCAGCTTGTGATTTCACTTTCTATTGCCAAAATAAAGGTTACAAACCCGCTAAAATTTTATCTTCAAGGGTTAATGACGGTATTTGTGGTAAGCTTATATTTTAAAAGAATTATGTATTCAGCTATTAAATTTCGAATAGATCCCGAATGTTGTGATGGAACTGACGAATATGACGGCAAAATTGAATGTCCTAACGTTTGTGAACAAGTTGCCCTTAATGAAACCAAAAAATTAAAGGAAAAACAAAAGATTATCGATATGGTAAATAATATTCAACAAAATAATTACTCTTTTATTAACTTTATTTATTAGGGTTTATCTGTCAAATCAAAATATATTGCTCAATTTAAGACTTGGAAAGCAGAGACTGAACAAAAATTAAAAGAAGTTCAAGCTAAATTCGACAATTTGGACAAGAAATTAGAAGAATTGAGAGGTTTTTAGTTTATTTATTAATAGAAATATAAATTATTTATATTGTTTTAGTTATTAAAGAAGAGAAGGAAAAATTGGAGGATGAATTGAATAAGCAGGATGAAGGTATTTATTATATTTAATTAATATAATATATCACTTGATTAATGATGATTATTAGCTACCAGACAATCCAATCGCATTATCAAACTTGAAAATAAAATCTCTACTTTGGAAAATATCATTGAAGAACAAAAGAAGGATATTGACCACTTGTTAGATGTGTTAAAAGATCTTAAAGAACACCACAATCAAAACTACCATGATATGGCAGTTAAAGGAGCCATCACCTCCTATGACGAATTCAAAGACAACTACAAACCCGTGGATATTTACACCGACCCTAGACTCACAACCGACTCTAGCTATGAGTCAACTACATCGGGTAACTCGGATGAAAATGCCACCAAAATCAGACAAGGTTTATATTTTTACAATATAATTATGGAACAGATAGCATCTGTTCGCAGTTTATTAGAAAGAGTATTCTTATCCAAATTTCCTATAGACGCCTCGAACGCTCGATCTGACTACTGGAACTTGGACAGTGAACGCTCCCAAGTTAAGAATGAGTTGGATGATCTGAACGCTAAAATCAACAGAGATATGGGTCCAGAAGGAGAGTACTCCGCCCTCAGCGACAAGTGCTTCGAATTGGATAACGGTGAATATGTCTATTCCGTTTGCATGTTTGGTGAAGCTAAGCAAAAATCTAACAAGAATGGCGACAGTGTCAGCTTAGGGTAATATTTATTTGCAACAAATATTGAGTTATATTTTGCTCATTTTGAAATGTTTAGAACCTTCTCCGAATGGACTGGATCCGACTACTCTACTCAACTATATAGCAATGGAACTCCCTGTTGGAACGGTCCCAGTAGATCTGTCAAAGTAATTATATTTCCTTTCAAATGTTCTCAAATATATTAATTGTTTGTTTAGTTATACTTGTCATGCGGCACTGAAGAAAAGATTACCTCAGTTACAGAACCCTCTAAGTGTGAATATCACATCAGTATGCTCACCCCTGCTGCTTGCAAACCTTTGGTTGAAGCTGATAGTAAATCCAAATCAGAGTCCAAGACCTATAGTGAAGACGATGAACTATAGCACCATTCAATGTTTAATTTGAAGAGGTTGTTCTGATATTGATTTGAGTCAATATTGGGTTTAATTGGTTCATTTCATTTCAATAAAATATTACTTTTTAAATCTCAAATTAGACAATACTCATTTAATTACGTAATAATCTGACTTAATTTTGATCTTTATAAATTGAATTTAATATAATCAATATTATTAAATGTTATAATAAAGATACAAATTATACTACATTAATTGCTAAAGTGTCCAATTTTTATAACTTCATGTTTCGATGATTTAACCACGCATCAACATGTCATTTGCTCTATATATATTTTCAATATATTTCAAAAAATATTTTATAAATACTATCAGTGAAATAAATGTGTCTAAAATTTTCAATTTCTATTTCAAATATTGTAAATCTTATTAATAATTTAAAGTCTTCGTCCAAAATTATTAAAGAATGAATAATAAATACAACGAACATAATCAAAAATTTCATCATTTAATTTTCATGGAAAGTAATATTATTTATTCTGTTAATTAACCATTTTGTTCACTTATCTAAAAATAATAATGAATCCATTCACTAAAATTTTATTAGATATTTTTTATAAAAATTATAAAAATTTATTTGATATATTTAATAAGAAACATTGGTCTAATTAATTTTCAGATATACAATTAATTTCAGTATTGGGTATTTAATTTAGATTTTATAATCTTGTTTGTAAAAAAATAATACAAGTGAATATAGGTCAATACAATTCGATACAATTTGGAATATATAATATGTGAGTATAGAAAGTCAAACCACTATGGTTTTATTTTAATAGCAAATTTCTAAGCATTCATATATTGAAAGTTAGATTTTGTTAATAGTTTAAGTGAATTTGAGTGCAATTTTATTTTACAAAAGTTAGATATGGTGAATTTAATAGGTATATTAAAAATTATGATTTAAATGAATCCTGTTTATATTTTGATTTGATTTTTTGATAAATTAATCAAATGAATCCGTAGTTATAAAATATTCAAAAATTTGAGCAAGATATTAAATAATCGTAAAAATATAACTAATCAAACTCTCGTCATTACTTTAAATCCAATTTATATCCAAAAACTATATACTTTAAATCATGTTAATAAAGCTTTGAGATATTTTAAAATAAATTATAAAATTTAAATTATTAGATAGATTTATATAAACTAGAATAAAAATTCACTTTGCAAAAATGGACAATAGAATTTAATTAATCTTTTTCGACAATTCTCTGTAAATGAGCTTCAATTTCACTTTCCTTCAACACGGTGAACTGGGGTTGAGATTCACTGACTACAGCTATTTCAATCTCAGATGGTTTAAAATCAACTGATAACACAGTAGATAAGGTAGTAATAGCCAACTAAAATACTATGTTAATATGTAATAATATTACGATATTAGGGTATAATGAACCTCGATGGTGTCTTGGTCATTGAGCTCAGACTCTCTCTTCAATTTCTTTTCCAAGTGATTTAAAACATCTTGCTGCTTGGCACCGGCTCCAGTGGCTTTGTATCCGACGTAGTAACCGGCAGGATCAATTTTAAATAGTCTAGGACCCAATTCTTCGTCCATACCAATGAGAATCATTGCTATGCAAACATATTAATAGGCTATATAAAAAATTAGGAAATCACTTACAAACACCCAAGGGTCGCATAGCAGCATGCTGAGTGTAAACTTGGTTGATATTTGCCAAACGTTTAGCTAAAATGTCGGGAGTAATTTCGTAACCGTATTTATAACGAAAATCGGCAGCTTCTTCTCTAGCCTTGCTAACTTGAGCTCTTGAATCAGCTAGATAAATTTATATTAAATAAATTATTGATATATTATTCTAGAAAGTATTTACGTATTAAACCAGTCATCACACACCCAATATTGGGTGTAATTTGAAATAATTGAGTAACGGTACTGGGGTCCAAAAGCTTATCCTAAATTATCAATCAACAATTTGCAATAATAATATCTAAAATTTAAAAAAAAATTACGGGAATTTTACGTTGAGTAGCTACCACTGAACAAGTTTTACCCCTTACACCTACAGAAGTTTGACCTGAGTTGGAAATAGCTTTAAAAGCATACTCTACACAATGAGTTAGTTAATGGACAAATGGATAATTTAATAATACTGACCAACTTGATAAAGTCTGCCCTCTCTAGAAAATACTGTAATATGACGATCGTAACCAGCTTCTCTACTCATTATAATATACTTAAATTATTAAACTTGGAATTATTTTAAAAATTTAATTGAATAGTTAATGATGATTAAGAATATTAAATTTATATTTTAGGTAATTTTTGATTACGTATCATTCATTTATACTCTATTATCGTTGTCCCATAAAATTTATTAAGGAAATGAATTTAAATTCACATTAGCTAAATGGTGAAAAACTTGAAATTTGACTACTATAGTGGAGTGGTTTTATAAAAGATTTGTTTTCAATTCAATACGTCAAATAGCACATAAATTAAAGAATTTCTTTAGAATTAAGAGGCGTTATGTTGAAATTCGATAATAAAATGACTCAAGAAATAGAACAAGGTGAATGCTACTCCAGGTTTGATAGTGAGGATATTGCATTTGCATTACAGTATATAAAGTGATGGAATTATGGACTAAAGCTAAAATGAAGAAATGTGAAAGGTGTTCATTGTTACAAGTCTAAGGGTGTGTGTATAATAAACTTGAAATATGAAAAATTAAAACGAAATTCCGATTAAGCTTTTATATTATTTTCACCATTTAATTTGATTTTCATCTCGTAAATAATATTTGTAAATATTCATTTTTAGTTTAGAATTGAAATTTGTTAGTATTCTTTCAAAATAATTTAAATCACTGAGACATTTGATATTCAATTTACAATGTTGGATATATACTTACAATAAATAAATAAACAAAATATTAAGTATTTTATGAGCTAAAATACATTTTAATTATAAACAAATAATAAATCTAAAATCATGACTTCATTTTGCACAAGAGTTTAATTTGATTTTAATTATCATATAATTTAATAGTATAATTATGATATAAAAATTGATTCAATTAGTAATATATAAATAATTATCTTTCAAGTAATTTTTCAAAATATTAACAAATGATAAAAAATTAGAAAAAATAATTATTGATGTAATGATTCTGATATCTGGTTTTATTATTATTATTATTATTATTGTTATTGCTGTAATAAAATATTGAATTATTGCGACTGAGTGAATATTGATGGAATAGTTGAATATAATATAGCTATGATAATAGCATATATTAGAAACTAAAATATTTAAATATATATATATATATATATTATATAATTAAATATTGTTAAAGGAGTATAATTTCAAATTGACAATGAATTAATAAAAAGTGATTAGGTTATTATATTTATGCTTATTCCTTAAATTGTGACAGATCTGATCCTGTTTCTCCTACCATCCAGCCAATAGAATCATACCAAGTGTATATGACTCAATCTCAATACTGGTATTACTATATAAATACCATCTTTGGTACAATAACTAAGCCTCAGCTTGTTATTATGTGCAATATCTACAATAAACCTTATTTACCTTAATATATTTCTGTTTATTAGTGGTTCATCCACCAGTATACAGCACAGTTCTAGTTGTGCGGGTTATGGATTGGTGACAACTCCCTGTAGATCATGATTTCAGTGGTGATGCCACTGAGAACTGTGACATAAATCAACAGCCCGGTTAGCTCAGTCGGTAGAGCATCAGACTTTTAATCTGAGGGTCGTGGGTTCGAACCCCACATTGGGCGTATATCTATTTCAAGTTCACTTTTTTCATTAATTCAAATTTCATTCATAACTTTAGCTTACTTTATCAAAATTTTTTATATTCGTTTCAATCTTATAGTATATTTTAATAATTATCAACTTCTCAGTATCTCATTTTTATTATATAATGAATTGATGTTTTCACAAATAAATATAATTTTTTTAATTGAACTGTATGGGAATAAATTTGTGAATAATTAGATTAAGAAATAGTAGATATAGTATTGGGAATCAAGTCCATGAATTTTCTTTGAACCTATTGAAAGGATATGATGATAATCAGAGGAATTTGCAAGCGAGAATAGTTCAAGGTTAGATTGTTTCTATTAGTAACTATAGTTAATATCGAAATTCAGTTATTATATTTGATAATCGAAAAATATGTTAAGATAAAAACTAAAGATAATCATAGTTAGTGAGGATATTCTGAAGTTCAGATTGTTTTGTGAAGTTTAATTGGTGAGAACATGGAGAGATATGAGGAAAATAAATTCCAGAATTTAATACTAGTATTAGGTAGTATAGTGAGATTAATGCAATGATACGAATTACTAAACGATTTTCTTAAACATGATGGTAACCTGAAAGAATAAATATTATCTATAATAATTAGAGAATAAAAGAGCATAATAATCAGATGTAAAATCCTTCATTTATTGATTCAATACTACAGTTTTTTAACTGTTAAAATTCATATATTCTAATAGATACTAAATATATCTAGCTGTTCAAAAAATAAATTATTATTGAATATTTCAAGTATTATATTATAGTATATCTAATAATAAAACCAATTGAATTTTATTTAATTAAAAAGTTGAGATTTGGTATAAAATGATGTTTATAATTGTTTGTATAGAGCAGTAAACAGATTGATTATCAAATATAGTTAGTGTAAGCTAACAAAAATAACTATTGCTATTAATCAAATGAAACAACTCGATATTTTGGATAAACTTCAATATGCAAACCAATTATAAGTAGATTCTTACT
This sequence comes from Conidiobolus incongruus B7586, assembly GCA_000697335.1. Lineage (NCBI taxonomy): Eukaryota > Fungi > Entomophthoromycota > Entomophthoromycetes > Entomophthorales > Conidiobolaceae > Conidiobolus > Conidiobolus incongruus. The sequence goes on along the minus strand of JNEM01007171.1, from coordinate 5,183 downwards.
ACTAATTATAATCACAATTAAGGCATTGCAAGGACTTGATAAACCTCACCATCCCTAGCATATCTCTCTTTAAGATCGTAGCCATACACAATACCAGATTTGAAATGGGATCCTACTTTACCCAACATTTCGGCATCACCTTCAATAATTCTAGCAATCCAAAGTTTGGTACCATCTCTTTCAAAGCCAGCTTCGACAGGAACCCATCCTTTAGGTTGGCATCTTCCACGCACTTCAACCCATCTTAGTTTACTTGCATCACCGCACAACACTTCACAGTCGTAGAAGAATTTCTCTTTGCAGTCATAGGGGATGAAACATCCTTCAAGATGGGGCGCCACTTTGCCAACTTGGAGACCTCCTTCCATTCTTTTGCGAGCAATATAAAGTGGACGACCGTCAGCTTCCTTACCTCCTCGAATTGCATCTGGGGGTACTTGACCCCTGTTGCTAGGACGCCATTCTAGTTTAACAGGGCCACCAGAGGGAGGTTGCTGTTGTTGATTTTGGGGAGGGCGCTGGTTATTTTGGTTGGATGGTGGACCTTGACCAAATTGGTCTGGTGGCCTCTGGTTTTGTTGACCTTGGTTCCACGAATTTTGTTGCCCTTGATTATATTGGTTTTGCTGACCTTGGTTTCCATATCCAGAACTATGCTGGTTTGGTGGGCCTTGGTTCCCATATCCAGGATTAAATTGATTCGGCGGGCCTTGGTTCCCATATCCAGGATTAAATTGATTTGGAGAACCGTGGTTACCAGGATTTGGATAGCCTTGGTTGAAATTATTATTGGGTCCTCCACCTGGTGGCATGAATCCAGGGGATATAGGTGGCCTAAAATTGTTATTATTATTTGGTGGGTACATGTTGTTAGGAGGATTGAAAGGTCCATAATTAGATGGCGGATAAGGACTTGAATTAGGTGATATGAATCCTCCTACATTAGGTCCAGGGAATGGGTTATTGTTATTGTTAAAATTACCTCCAGGATTGGGACCACTGTTAGGGAATACAAACCCCATATTTGCATTAGGGGGAGGATACATGTTATTGTTATTATTATTAGGTCCAGCATGTGGATATCCACCACCTCCCTGGGGATTAAAATTATTATTGTACATTAAGCTGAATAACTTGATAAAATACTTAAATAAACAATGATAAAATTTGTTAAATCTTGTTGAATAAATTTAAGTTATTTATATCAGATTTAACGATGATATCATTGGGTAATTTTAATCATCTTTTTTTCAATCTAATTTATTCTATAATAATCATGTATGCGTCATTCGAACTGTGGAATAACTAAATTAGAAGCTAATTTTTAATAAATATTTTCAATTAATCATTTTTAATAATATTTGAGCTTTGCAAAATATATTAATATTTGAATAATTAAAAGACAGGTATATTTGATTATCTTAACATTAAATTTTTAACATGAAAAGATAATCTAAAATTGTAAGTTATGGAAATGTAATTTTTATCCATAAAGCTTTAATGTTGCCAACTTTCATATTCAATATATCTATTTTATTATCTTTATAGTGTAAAATCATAAATAATTCGATCTCTGCAGTCGCAATCTGGTATTTTAAATCATCAAATTTAAAAGTATATTTACAATTTATTTATGTTCATTTCAGGCATTTGTTCAATTGGACTTTTTTTGAAAAAAATTGCAAAAAGATTTCAATATTATTTCTACCATTTCATTGAATTTTCAAACTGTTTTAAAAAAATAAAGCCAATGGACTGAAAACATTTCGATATGTTTATTAATGATTCTCGTAGCTATTGTCATTTTTTTATTTTTGTTCATGACAATAGCAAATTAGCTTATATAGTTAATTTTTATAATGACATAATGAATTATAATTGAGATTCAAAATGATGTAATTCTCAGTTGGCGTGATCAAGCAAACAATGGATACTTTAATTGATATATTAAATAATGTGAAGATATCATTTGAAGTTTATCATATGATTGAGTGAATGATATATCAATAAAAAACACAATTTGTTAACATACGAGACCTTAAAGCAATTGTTGTATTGTATTTTTTAAATTTATTGACATTTCCTATATATCTTCTTTTAACAATATATATATATATATATATATGCAAATCTTTTTTAATTATTTATCTGGGTAACTTAATTACAATAATAAAAATAAAAATAATATTGTTTTAAACTTAAGAATAAGACTTAGTATTTAACTATAAGAATAGAATAATAATCTGAAGTGGTTAACATATGAAGTTCTTGATATACTATATTTTATAATTTAATTATTTTACTTGATTTCATATTTAATTTCGTCTTTAATCCAAATATATTCGTGTAAATTTTAATCAACTGGTTAATAAACTGGGTTCTTTTTTTTCTTAGATTTTAATTTATTTGTTGATTAATTTATTAATCACTTATATCTTTTTCATCATAAGGCTTTTCCTATCATTTACTTTCAGTGTTTGATACTATTTGCTAAAATATATTAGTTGAAACCACTCGTTATAGTTAATCTATACCTAATTAGACTTCGCTCAATTACATATCACAATTATTGTATTTTGGATTAGAACTTTATAATTTATTTAAAACTAGTAAATGTGAATTTTCACAAATACTGCCAAAGAGTAAAATAGTTTATTGAAAAATAAAAAATTATAAAAAATAATGGATAATATCAAAATATTTGATATTTCAATATGTATAGTTTTAAATTGCAGCGAGGTAATTTTGATCTGAATTATCAGATAAAGTCATTTTTACAGAAATAAGTAAACATGTTTATGTTTCTAATCCAATAAATTTATAAAACAAAATTAATCAAAAATATAATTTATTACAAATTCAACATTTAATTCATAATTCATTTAATACGCTTTATAAAAGAATAATATAATAAGAGCTTTAAGGATATCTCTAAATAATTCCCAAATGGGATTGTATTATGCGATGTATTTGCTAATTTCTGAATATCAATATGCTCAGCTGAGGCTTTTGGCATTTTTAATCATTCTTAAATAGCAGACTTATTTGAATAATCAATCAATTAAACTAAGAGATAATATATGATTTTGACTAATTTCATTTAAATTATTAATATATTTTTCGTACAAAGTTTGTAATAATTATATGAAATTAAGGGATAAATATCCTCTAAGGATATAAAAATTGAACTTATTTACAAAGTTAAATATACATGGTTTTCATCAATACTTTAAATCTTACACAGCCAAAAAAACGCAAATATTAGGAATCTATATTAGATTTTTGAGTTTTTGGATATAATAATTAATTTTTCCAACCAAAACCAGATATTCTTTGTATTCAAATCGAATTTATAGTAATTTAGAATATTGTTATGACAGTTCTATAGATTTATTTTTGAAATTATAAATTAACTGATATACCAAAAAATTATATGATAGATTGAATCATATATATTTAGAAGTCAGCAAAACTTAATCTTTGGGCTATGTGTAAACCTAGATATTAAGCATAATAAATACATCAGTTCCTAAATAATTAACTTTATTTAAAAATACTATATAAAAATAAAAAACAATATTTACAAACACAGCGATTTGGTGAATTGGAAAACATGATTTCTTTAATATATATTTCCAACTTTTTGATAATATGCAAAAGCATTTCCTTTTGATAATGATTTTTAACAAAACTGATTAAATCCATATAAATGTAAAAATATTTGGTTTGCGAAAACTTAGAATTAAAGATTTAAAATATATTATTTGTCCAAGTTCATAGTATGGAAATATATTAAAGGTATTAAACAGTTATTATTCAACATTTCTGTTCAAAAAATGAACAAATTTAGGTTAATTGAAATATTATTAGTTTTACAACTAAATCAAAGCTATTTTTGGATATAAAATATTAAAAAAATATATTTTTAACATCTATAATAAAAACTATTATATGAAATATTTTATCTCAATTTCAAGTTTTGTGTCGTATCTTTATTGCAGAGAAATAACAAAAGAGCTATATATTTCCATATATTATTATAAACACTATTTATATTATATTTTGATTCATTGAATATTTATAATTAGCTATGATATTTTGTATTATTAATATCTCTTGAAATATTTCTTGTTAAGATTAAATAATTGGAAAATATAAAAACAATAATTATGTACCATAAAAACTTTTATTTGTAACTTAATATCATTAAATTTATATTTATTAATACAGAAATTAAATAATGGCATAATTTTAAAATTAAAACTAAATAAAAATATTAATATATGATATATAAAATTTATTACACAATATAAAATTAGTACACTCTTTTATTTTTAATAACTCTGTACTATATTTTCAACAAGCTTCTAATATCTAAAAAATAGTTCTTTTTATTAAAAACTTAAATTTGATTTTTCACAAAGTAATTTAATTTATTGATAGGAATTTTTCTAGTAAATATATTTTTTAATTACTTAAGATAATTATAATCATAAAAGTTATAATAAAGTAAATATACTAAATATGGTAATTCCCTAGTTTTTTTATATACAAAATTTTTTATAAGTTTAGCTTTATATATTTTATAATTATTATGCAAAATAATAAGTATTTTTAATTTATATTAAAAATATCCATTAAAAATTATTTTATTTAAATAATAATATAAAACTTATTATTAGTTGGTTTAATTTTAAAAAATAAATAGAGAAACTATATATTATTATAATTTATTATAATAAATAATACATATTAATTAATAGAATATTGATAAATTAAAAAGTTATAAAAAGGATTATTTTAGTTTAATTTAATAATTTATTTTATTTTTAAGTAAAAAATTTTATGAAATAATATGAGATCTATTAATTATAAAAATTTATTCAAAAACCCTTACTTTTGGTAATATTTTAATAAGTTTTATTTAGCTATTAATATTTTAATTTTTTTAACTTTAATTAAATTATAAGGTATTTCTTTAATATTTTTATTAATTAATCTAAGTTTAAATTTTAAATTATGTAAAATACTTATATAAATAATATTCAATTGTTTAAGTCATTTTTGAAACAAAATAAACAATATTTTTCAATATATTCTTATATTTTATTAAATAAGAAAATTATATAAAAGATATTAATTATTTAAATTTAATTAAATTTTGAAAAATATTCTTTTTAACT
>JNEM01007155.1:0-16731 GCA_000697335.1 Conidiobolus incongruus B7586 | reverse complement strand
ATATATAATAAAAAGAATAATATATTACTAAGTATATATATGGAATAAAATTCATAATAATTAATATTATATCATACCAATTTTAGTACAAATTATTATATAAATTATTAAATAAAAATTAATTACAAAATATTTATAATTTTAAAATTAATTATTTAATTAATAAATGAAAATTATAAAAAAAATTTATAAATTTATAATATTTAATAATTATTTGCTCTTATGATTGAATAATATGGATAATAATAATTTTATGAATTTTTTAACATGTCCTCTTAAAATATATGATTCAAACTCCAACCGTGATTATTTAAACTTTGTTTAAGGTTCATAACTAAGACAATTTGTAAATTTGTTTCATTGACTGAAACAATCACCAATATCACATATATATTTGTTTTAATCAAGTCTCAGTTTTATTTAATTATAAAATTAGTAATAATTTAAGTTTGATAATTAAAAAGATAGTTGTTTTAATTACTTTTAATAGAATATATTTTAATTAAAAAAATTTTTTCTAATTAATTATGTAAATTATATATATGATAATTTAATATTACTATTTTAAATTTGTTTAATTTATAAGGAATAATATTAAATTTGAAATTGATTAATCAATTACTAAATCGGGTAAAATATTTTTATTTGATAAAAATCAAAGTATTTGATTAAATTTTATAATTATATAGTAAAAATATAATAATTTTATAAATTAATTATTTATCTATATGATTTTTAACAATTATTTTAAAGCTAAATCAAACTAAATTTTCTATTGAATAATACTGAATTTTTTGTCAAAGTTGAAATAAAAAATATACTTCAATGTTATATATTATATATTATATAGTGTTTTGATATTTATTAAAGAGTAATGAGCAGAATAATCATATAATATTCATAATATTTTCTTGGAATAAAATTCATTTAACAATACTTTAACCTCATTAATTTATGATATAAATGCCTGAAAGTGAATTTTACTCTCACACGCTCATAATAATTAAAATACTTATATATTTTAAATCGAAGGATGCTAATAATATTATTAATATATAATATATAATATAATATAAATTTAAATAAATCCGAAAGATATTTCGAATAATAAACTATTTAAGATGGGTTTTAAATTAGTTTTGTAATTGATCAAATGCTTGATATGAATGATAAATAATGTTATCATCATCAATATTTATATTTTGAAAATCTTAAAACAAAACTAAAAATTTTATTAAAAGGAATTCCAAAGTTAAAACAATACCAAAATCAATATCAATAGTTACTCAGGTTTCGACTAAGCATAATCTCTTCACAGATCAAAATACTCGATGTTAATCTTTTTTGGTTTCAAACACACATTGGTTCACCGAATAGTGTAATTAAATCGAAACTTTAATTAATTCCATTTCTTGACTTTGATAGTGAAATTATGACGGCATATCTTGAAATTTTAATATCAATGTAAGCGCATTAAATGGAAGAGTACAATTTGTATATCTAAAACCAAGTATCACATAACTTAATGAATCTATCCCACCAAACTAAACTCAATAAAATTAACTATAAAAATCACCATCGAAAATCAACCAATTTGCAACATTCGCATATTGTAAAATAAATATCCATTTCGCATAAAAATCTAGTTAATATTCTCACTTTAATTAACAAACTTAGTTTCAAACTTGCATCATATCTAATTTTATTAACTATTATTAATTAATCATAAACTAATTAAAATATGATTTGTATTAAATTTTGAGATAAAAATAGAAAAATCACAAAGTCCTTTATTAATTTTTATTACAAGTTATCAATATTAATTTATTCAAAAATTTCAAAATTAATGATTTATTAATTTAATTACTGTTTTTTTCGAATAATTTATCTTAATATAAAAAATTATTCTTATTTTAAATTTTAATATTATTTTAAAAGTTTTAAATGAAATATTTTATTTTATTATTATCACTTAAATTATTGAAGACATTATGATCCCACGTTTACAGAAAAATAATTCTTGTGGAATAGAGTAACATATTAAAAAGTTTAAACAAGCTCCATTGAAATACTAATCATGTTTCAAGAATATGAATTTCACTCAATACTCCAAACATTCGAAGAAGAACAATAGTCCGATACATATATTTTAAAACATGAAAAGGCTTTAGCGGGTATTTCGACAAATATTATATCAGCAATAATTATAGTTTCAAAGACTGAAATGACTGAGCTATTAAGAGGCTTTTTATATTGAATTCAATATTAGTAAATTAATCTATCAATAGTTTATTTATTATAAAATGTAAAAATAAAAATATAATGAAAAAAATTTTATTTAAAACTTTTGGGACATAATTGAATATTATTATAAATTCATTCATTTCAAAATCTTAATTTAAGTATCAATAATATATTGTCCAAATTACAAATAATAATTGATTTATGATATATGATATTATAAAAGAAAATAGGAATTAATAGTATCAAGTTTAAAATTTGATTATATTTGAATTAATAATATATGGTTCTTTATTAAAACTCACTTATTAAATATAGTTAAATTTTAATATTCAAAATTTTTATTAAAAATATTCTTATCTTAATGTTATATTCTATATTTTGGATAAATTTATAAATTAATATTTAAGAAAATTTATTTATATCAAATAGTATATAACAATTGAATTAATTATATTATATACTCTGAATATTGAATGTTTTTTAACTCTTTTTTAAGAGATTAATTTACTTGAATTTGGAAATTTATTTAAAATATTTATTCATATACTCAATTCTTTATATTAATGATATTAGTATATGATCAAATTTAGTAAAATATTTAATGGGTAGTATAATGAGTGTAGATTAAAGGTACTAGCTATAGTTATTTACATCAAAATGATAAATATTCAATTTTCATAATAACCAAAATATATATGCCAAAATGAATTTACTATCATAATTTTAAAACCAAGACAAATATAATTCAATTTATTATGAAATTTAATCAAGTACTTTTGAAGAGTTTTTGAAAAGTGGTTGATTGAGTTTAAATATTGAAATTAAACAACTTATAAAAATTAAAAAAACAATATAAAGGTAATTAATTATAATAAATATAAATTTTAATATGAACTTAGAAATAATTAAAATTTGTTAAAATATTCATGCCCTTTATTAATTCCATAGTTGATTTGAAAGATATATTTACCAAATTCGGTAAAGAAATAGACTGTTCATTCTCTTTCCATACGTTAAAATTAACAATTTGAAAACCAAAACATTACAATTAATCGTTGTTTTCAAGTACTTTAGGGATATTCTAGAATAAACAATCGTTAAAATACATTGCATTTAAAGTTTGGCTCAAAATTAATCAACCAATAATTTCTATTTATCAGTAAAAATTGCTTTTAATATAAATTTTAATCATTCAGAGTGTAATGGTAATAAAATAAATCATGTGGGAGTTACATATAGTGATAAATTATCAGATATATGGATTAATTTTGATCATGATATGTACTGTGCAAACTTTTACCAATAACATGAATAATTTAATTGGACCATATAGCAAATATGTTATGTTGATAATAATATGTAAGACTATTTAATACATATAATAGAATTCAACTTCATATGCAGCATTTTATCAAATTATGGAGAATAAACAGTATTTAAAAATCATAACTTGATTAATACTCACACTAAAGAATTTGAAAATATATGTGTTTAAAATACTGAACTATTTTAACTATTTAGAGTTACATTTCAAAAATTCGTTTTTCATTTTGATAAAGTACCCCCCATTTAAGTGAATCTAAAAACATTGTACATTCCAAATTGAGTAATATAATGACAATCGAATGGAAACTGAATATATAAATCAGTTTCAGATTCAAATCAAATCGAATAATTATTTGAATCTTAATTAAATTTAAAATAGCAATTATCAGTGTTCTATTATTGGTTCATGTGAACTATATTTAGGGTTAAATAAAAACAAATTTGTGGATTATAAAATTCGAATAAACTAAATTTTGTTTTACTTTTTAAACTATTTCCAATACTTTTCATTAGTTTGTTCAACTTATTATTTACGTCGGTAATTATATTAGTAATATTGGTTTAGTTTGATATTTTCATTGTTATTGGTTTATTTTTTTAGACAGTTTTATCAGTTTGGTAAAAGGATAATACTGAGTTTTTTCGTAATATTCCAATTCAACACTCTGTATGATTCAACAATACTCTTTTCCTCAAGAATTATTTAATAAATATTCTGAGGCAACTTTGATGACTGATATTACTAAGTTTACTTCTAATTCTGCAACTTCTCAGATGAAGTGTTCTCCAAGTTCATCTATTCAAAATGAAAATAATGAATTACCTAAAAATAAAACCGAAGCTAAAAAACCTGTCAAGAAAAGAAAACCCTATAGCAAAGCCTGTGATTGGTGTAGACACCATAAAAAACGCTGTACACCGACCGATACTGGCCGATGCCAAAATTGCGTTAAATCTAATATAGAATGTCTTGATACAACTTTAAGAAAAAGAAAACCCTCAAGATATCAGGACAAGTATTCTATAGGTTCGGATTCTAGCAGCTCATCTTCAGAGTCTACTGGTACTATTTCACCACCGCACAAACTCTCTTCAGTTTTACCACCTTTACAGCCATACTCTCAAAGTAACAGTCCTCCTATTTTTAATAACAACGAACGCAATTTTGTTATTTTGACACCATTTGATATAAATACAAATTTACCAGCATCTAATGCTAACAATTCTTTAGTTCAAGCTTCAAGAAGTTCAAAGTCACGTGTATGTATTACTTCACCTATTCAATTATCAGGCAAGCGTTTTTCAACACTATTTAACATAAAAAGCGATGTGCACTTCGTTATAACGCTTGATTTATCTTCATCATCTCCATTTGTGCTTAATCCTCCAGTCAGGAAGATGAAGCTTGGTAAAATTACTTCTGACATCTTCCAAGATATATCGGAAATTCCCTTCTGGAAAATAAATCAATTGATTACCTGGTTTTTCCAATACTTGCATCCACACCACCCAGTAATAGATCCTGTGGCATTCTGCAACCATTGGCTCAGTAACAGCAGACAGCCCGACTTTTTGCTCCTATTTGGGGTTGTTTGCACCCTTGGTTCAGGATGCTATCCTCCAGGGGAAGCACAGGTTTTATATCTACCATTCCGGCGATTGATTAAAAAATACATGTGCAGTATTTATAACAAGCCTTCCCTTTTTCTAGTGCAAGCACTTCTATTAATTTGTCCCTGTCTAGATATTTTATCCTATGATCGTCTCATGGAAAGAGGTTGGTACTACCAGGGCATTGCTTACCGCTATGCACTTCAGCTTGGACTACATATCGATCGCCCCGATCTCCCACCTAGAATTCGAGAAATGCGTAAGCGAATGTGGTGGACAGCTGCCTGTAGAGATATCACTAAAGCTCATAGTGTAGGCTGGCCCAACTTTTTTAATATCCATGATACATCCATGTCACTCCCTAAAACTTCAGCCGAATTCCCACCACAGCTCAATCTCAGTCAGTTTAATTCAGAACTCCTTGCCACTTACTTCACAGCAAAAGCTTCTTTTATCTACCTCATCTCCCAAATGACTACTCTTCGACTGGAGTTCACCACCTTCATCAAACGAGCCCCATGTAATCAATTTCCCTTCATCTCGCAGCGTTCAGTATATGATAATAACGAGAACAAGTTGGAAACTTACCAAAAGCGCTGCTTAAGCCTTGAAAGATTTGTCATTGAATGGTACAGACGCTTACCCAACATCTTTAAGACCAGTTATTCTGATGATATCTTCCATATATTCTCCCACAATGAACAACTAGTACCCAGTTCGATATTCTCTGTCAATTTGCATGTTAATTTTTGGTCTCTTTTGATTGAGATCAATATGCCACTCATCGATACCAACCACTTGCCCTTGCATCAATTTGAATCCCAAACAGCACTCTCGATGAATACCTGGCATCAGTTGAACCCTCTCCAAAAGTGTCAAATAGCAGCAAGTTTAGGATCCTTCCAAATGGAAACCATGATGGCTTCATACATCCAATGCCTTGACACTTACAAATGGTGGTGTGTGATCAACCTCATCCGAGTCCACGTGTACATGATCAAAAACTGTCAGGATACACTAGGCAGCACAAGAGCTATCCATCAGCGACAACTCGACATGCTCATTGATGCCACTCGAGAAGGTTCTAAGCGCCATTGTGTAGTCAGAGATGTTTGGTACAGTTTGCAACCCTTACTCCAAGAATTTTTATAATAGATATCAAATCAGTTCATAGTCATTTTCATCATTATCATACTCATCAATATTTTGTACTTTTATCCAATCATACCATTATTTTTATAATAAATCAAGAATTTTTTAATTATTTATTCATATTATATTTTTCATAAAAAATTTTTTTAAAAAAGTTATTTAATCTTTTTTCTTTTACAATTTGGTTCTTTTTATATATAATTAAAAATTTTATTTTATTTTTTTATATATAAAATTCAAAAATAAAAAAAAATATTAATTAAATATTTTTTAATTTATTTTAATTTAATATATGGATAATAATAATAATAATCATCGTAATATTTTTCTTTTATATATATATATATATATATATATATATTGTTTATTAAAATATTTTGAATAATAATAAAAATAATAATAATAAATTATTCACATGATGTGACTATTATATTCAATAAATTTATCTTAATAATTATAATAAAAATTAAATTCAATTAATTTTAATAGAACCCTTAATCCAAATAAAAAGAAAATTAATATTAATAAATTTATAATAATCAAAGGTAGAGAGGATATTTATTACATTTAGTTAATTTTTTTTTCCTTTAAAAATAAATTGAAAAAAAAAATTTATCCCAATGTATTAAATATCAAGTAATTTGATAATTGTTGGATAGAAAAGAAAATTAAATGAGTTCACCAGTACCGAAAACGGGGTTGTTAAGGTTGAAATCGTTGGGGTGCTTTCCTCCGAATTGACCATGGTGACCACCTTGCTGGCTGAATTGACCACCGAATCCCTGGCCGAAAATGGAGCTGGATTGGTTGCTGTGGTTGAATTCATTTCCCCAGGAGCTGTTGGAGGGGTGGCCGTGGTGGCCCAATCCAAACTTGTTGCCGAATTTATGGCTCAAGTTGTGAATGCCAAATCTGTGGTGATGATGACCTCCGAATTGGCTGGCGCCAAACTCATGGCTATGGAAGCCAGGAAGGTGACTAGCTAAATTGTGTAAACCAAATCTGTGATGATGGTGATCATAGGGCTGGGATCCATACATTTGACCCTGAGTGCCATGCTGCGACAAATTCTCATAGTCGACACCAAAGCGGGCGACGTGTTGCAAGTATTGTTCAAAATCTTGAGCATACAAGCGGATGAGCTGAGTTAAGTGAATAGCTTGCTTGGCATTGTCACGTACGTGCTGCTGATTGAGAGTGTTTTTAGCAGAAACCAAAACGTGATACAACTGCTGGTTCAATTGAGCAATTTGTACCAAACGATTAGCAATCTGTTGCTTATATTGAGTCTCTTGGGGGGTTTGATACTTGATATCAACATTCAACGTGTTGACAATCAATTGAACGTTGTTGATAATGTGGTCTTGTTCGGAAGTCACGCGCAACAACTTCTTGTGCAAATGCCCAGGATCGGGGCGTTCGAGCTGGTGCTCAGCAATGTGCTCAATAATATCAGCTAAGCTAACTACCTGTTCAAGTACCTGTTCTTGAATTTGCTGGACCAAAGCTTGTTGCTGTCGATTGGAAGTATAACTACCACTGTGTCTTCCACCCCAACCGCTAAATAAGTTGAAAATATAGCTCAAAACCATTTTTGAATTAGCAAACTAGTGTTTTTATTAAGATAAGAGTTTAAAAATCGTTCAGAAAAAGTACAAGGACAATAATTTATATGAAATTTAGAAAGAATAGAAATTTTTGGTGGCTTTTAACCAATACGTCACCAATAAAATCCCCTTAACCCTAAAAAATTTCAATTTAAATGAATAAAATGACGCGAACTATTAACTCAATCAGTTATCTTGAGTTGACTTGATATATAGGGTATAATGAAATGATATATTCTAAAAATTGGCAATTATTGAATTTGAATTTCATTATGATAAGTAATATGAATAAATTTTCAAATGTTAAAATAATGATTATATTTCAATTAATTATTTTCAACAATTTAAATTTTTTATAGTTAATTAGTATTTATTAATTTAAAATAAAATTTTTTTTATTTATATATTCTTTAAAATTAATTTGATTCTAATTTTTTTAAACAATTATTATTAATATATAAATTAGTCTGACTCTATTAATAATAGTTTTTTGATTATATAATAAATATAATAATGTAATCTTTATTTTTACATTTAATTCTTAAATTAGATCTTTTTATATTAACATTGCAATAATAAAATATTTGCTCATTTGAGATTCTTTATTTCTGGAATTGAATAATCACTTAAAATAATGGTGTAAAATTATTTAGATTGGATAAAATTAAAAGATTATATTAGTTTGAATAATAAATATAATTTATATTAAAGAAAATTTGTTACTAAATTTCGACGATTATACAGATTCCTATTCGATAAAAAACATGATAATTTAATAAATATGCCAATTTTTTTCAAAGACTTGGCCATTAGGACATAGTTTTTCCATAATGTAAATTTTGGTTTTAATTCTTTTAGTCTTTTTTATATAAGTTTAACATGATTTTATTTCTGGTCTAAATGAAACATTTGAATATTAATGTCGTGAAACCTATGATATAACATCCAATCCTCTGTCAAGTAAAATTGCTTAAATTTGAAATTTATTTTTATATCCTATTTCTGTTAGTCAAATTTTTTGTTAATTATACTTGCTGAATAATATTATTGACGTGTAATGATATTAATATCAATTAAAGTTCAGAAAATTTTCTATCATAATGATAACTAAATTTCAACATAAAAAATTAATCAAATGAGGTATTGAGAGAGGATAATGGCAATATTATAATAGTAAATTATTATTAATATTTCAGTAAAATATTTAAATTATATTTATATATTCGATTATCTTTTCTTTTAATATTTACTTCATTTTGTGTTAAATATATAGGGACTGTAGCATCGATTTTGATGTTTATTATTAAATAATAACTAAATAAAGCTAAAAATATCATCACTCCCTCAATATTATCATTCTATTGATTTTACTGTATATTGGAAATCTAAGATTATACAATTATTAATTAATTTTGTAATATTTTCATACAAATATCAAACTTCACTTTAAATTAAAATTCATATTATTATTCATATTAATATTCTTTTGCTATTGTCATTTTTGAAATATTATATAAACTACATCAATTAGATGATTTCTTAGTAAAATAATTTTATAATGCGTCAGTTAATCCAAAAAATGGATATAATAATCTTAAACATGAACTGTATTCTTAATGACTATTTATTTCACTATTTCACTATTTCACTATTTCACTCTAATTCTTTTTAAAAATTTTCTTACTGAATATCATTTTTGATATGAAAGAAATACCCACTATTAAATTATACTAATATATAAAAAGCGGAATTTAGACTTTAAGCTTGTTAATATATTATGTTTTACCTACTATTGACTATTCAATTCGCGCATGTCCAAGTATCCAATATACATTTCTATATTATTAAATTCGATGGACTTGTGATAATATTCAGAATAAGGACGTTATTTCGCGTAAACTGAACAGATGAAGATTAGTAATTTCAAACAATTATTCTTATATTTAAAAAGTTAAAATTAACCTTTAGTCAATTACTCTCTATTGACTACTGGGAGTTCCATAATAAATACGAAATTTATGGATTGAATATTTTTGAATGGAAAATAGCGCATATATATTACAATTGATTCCATTATACTATATTAAAATATGAACAACTGTTCACACTAGAAGGTAAAAAGAATGTTTTTTCAAATTTTATAATTTTTATAATTAAATTGAAACAAATTGTTATTATGGCAACAATAATATGAAATAATATCATATAAAAGGAGGATTATAAATAATATACATCAAAATCAAAGGACATAAAGAATTTGATTAATTAAATATTACTATTGATATATAATTATTTTAATAGAATTTCGATATAATAATATCGAAATTATTTTATTAATAAATAATATTTAGCACAACTATGTCTCCTTGATTTGGCACCATTCAATTTAAAAATACAGATTTTACACATACATTTTGAAAATAAAATATATTCCCAATGATGTAATGAAGATTTTGTTATTATTTCAGATATATAATTAATGATCTTGTAGTATTTTATAAATTATGAAATATGTTGTTAGAAATTACTGAAATATATATTATAAGAACCATTATCAAAATATAATAAATTGATTTTATATACCTTATAATTTTTAAGTGGCTGTTAAATTTGATAGCACCAAATTAAAAGATTCACTGTGATTGATAGCTATGAATACTGTTATTAAGTTTTGATCATTATGAAATTGAATTCAGAACATTTAATATATCTTATTGGAGGATAAAATATACTGTTAATGTTCATAAAAGTTAGATTATTAGTATAATTCTTATTTATGAATATTGATTGGGATTGTAGTGATCACTGAGTATAGTAAATTTAATGAAGATCATTTTATTGAAATAATACAAAGTAGTTTAAGGTATAGTATTAGGAGAATAGCTTCATAAATAAAATTATAGCATTATTACCATAAAATCTAGTAATCTTAATATTGTTCATCACCGGCATAATGGCTGTTGTAGCTATCATCGTAATCATCATTGTCATAATCGTCTCCATAGGACCATCCACCATATCCTTTAGAGTACCCATAGTCTCCTTTTCCTCCATAATGCTTTCCTCTTCCATAATCTTTTCCGTATCCATCATATCCATCATATCCACCATATCCACGACGGTAGTAGGATGGACGGTAATCCTTGTTATATCCATATCTACCTTTGCCACCATAGCTATCATAATCATCATAGTCATCATAATCACCATAGCCTTTCCATCCACGACGATAGTATGATGGACGGTAATCTTTTCTATAGCCATCATAGTCATAGTCATCATATCTGTCATAACCTCCATAGCCTCCATAGCCTCCATAACTCTTCCAACCACGACGATAGTAAGAAGGACGATAATCCTTGGAATATCCATAATCATCATAACCACCATAGTTCTTATAACCACCAGCCAAAGTGGGTAAGATTAAAGTCAAAGTAGCCAAGAATTTGTTCATTTTAAAACTGAATTGAATGATTAATTACTAAACAGATGAAATCGATATTGTATAATGCTACTATCAATTGCATATTTATATCTGTTTGAATTGCAATTAGTCAGTTTCGTGCCAAAATTTCCATGAAAATCATAATCAATTATTATTTACAATATTTTTTTCATATTCTACTCTATTTTCAATCATCCCAATTCAACTCAAAATTTCAACTGATTTTCATTCTTTTGATTACAAAAATTTAAATTTGGCAAATCTTTTCTACAAAGAGGCAATTAATCTGTAATTTGTTAGCATTTCAAATTTATTCCTTTCTCTATATTTGATTTATTTGAAATAGATTGTTTAAATACCCGATTTATTAACATGCGCTCTTTATGCTCTTTTCTATTAATGACAAGTATGTAATTGAGAGGATATCAGATTGAACGAATAATAATGTCCATCATTTTACTATTGGGCTGTGATTGGATTATGCTTTTGATCAAAATATTTTCAATATAAATCAATCAAAACTCTTAATAAATGTATTAATCTAACGATATTTTTAATTTTGATGACATAAAAAATAAAATTAAATTCAATTCTGATTGAATTAACTTTTCATAAAAAATCTAAGATTCAAATTTCACTATCAAATCTCTTGCAGTGATTCAAATAAATAATAATAAAATTTTTAACTTATTACCTGAATATTGAAAATAAGATTTATATATAGTAATATTAAATCCTGAAAATTATAAAAGCCATTTTGCTCTTTATAGTTTATTTCCATCTTTAGTATATTTTTATTTTAATTGAATTTATATAAGAGATTATAATCAATTGAATTTAATTTATATTTATATTGTTTTAGATTTGAAAAAATAGGAAATTTTTTAATTTCTGATTTTTCAAATATATTATAAATTTCAAATGATAAAATATATACAAAATAATTAAAATATATATAGTTTTAAATTATATATATATACAAATATATAATATTTTTTTTGATTAAATAATTAATTTTAAAAATTAATTATTTAATTTAACTATATTTAAGATAAATAATAATTATCAAAAGCTTTGTATTTTAGTATTAATAAAACTTAATCATAAGCCTTCTAAAGGTTTTTAAATTTATAAATAATTTTTAATCATAAAATATTATCTAAATGAATTATTTATTATTAGGTAAAATATTTTAAAAAAATTATTTAAAATTGATATTAATTATTATTTTTTTAATAATTAATAGAGCTAAAAATATACTAAATAATATTTTTTTTATTTTAGTTAAAGAATGATAGAGATATATTAATAATAATTATAATAGTATTTTATATTTATTGAAGTTGAAGCTTAAATTAATTAATAAAAATATAAAATAAATATTTAATAATCTTACTAAAGCTTAAAAAAACTAAATTAGGTACTACTAAATAAAACTTATTAAAGTATATTTAATAATTAAAGCTTTTATAACAAATTATTATAATTAATAAATCTTAAATCTTTTTATATAATCTTTTATAAAAATATAAATCAAAATGTTAAATTAAATAAAAAAAATCTTTTATATAAATTATTATAAATATATATATTTTTTATAAGCAAATATAAATTATTTTAATAAATAATAATATAAGTTATTTTTATTTAGATATTAAAAAATTAATTGATAATATATTTATTATTGAATTTTCAAATTAAAAATAACTAGAAATAATATCAGATTTAATATATTCTTTAGATTGTAACTTATATAACTATAATTGTTTTAAGCAATTAAAAAACTAATTTATAAGAAAGAAAATATCTAGGAAAATATAATTAGTTTATAAAAAATCAATTTTTAGACTTTAATAAAAAACCTGTTTTTTAGGTGTTAAAAGCTTGCTAAAAATATAACAAATTGTTTTTAATAAGAGAGTATTAATTTTATATTATATATTTATTTTTGTAACTTATATATTAAAATGTTTATTTATTTTCAATTTCAAAAAATTCTCACTATTTAAAATCTAAGTCATAATTTATTGATTAAATACAAATATTATAATTTGTAATATATGACTGATCTTAGTTGAAATTTATTTTGTAATCTGATAATTATAAACTTGGTGTAATATTCAATCATTCTAATATTGCTTACCAATTTATTCTAGATATCTTGATCAACGTAATATATAAATTTGTTGTTGGACTATATCTTTAAAGGTTAGTATATATTGCAAGGCTTCTGGGAAGTAGTCTTGCGATAAAGATCACGTGAGCTCGATGAAACGGGCCAAAGATGGCTAACTAGATACTTTAGAGGAGTTTTATTAAAATTGCAAGATCTAGGGCTTGGCCCTGATCGAAGTGATCCCTCAGCAAATATCTGTCCAGTGACTATTTTATAGTGTGGTTGATCCTTGGCCAATGTGTTGAGGCTCCAGCTTCTGCTATAGTCTGGAATTTTCCATTGTGCAAGGGTTGTTCCTGATATTTGTGAGTGGATTACATCTGGAATCTTGACGGACGATTAAAATTGAAAGGCGAGCGGACCTCCCGATCCGCGACAATATTTTAGCTATTCCTTTAGATTCAGCGGAATAATAGATATTGAGCTTCTCTAAGTGTATAGGAGATGATTTAACATGAGAGATAATTAATACTGTTAATAATTGGTAGCTGGAAGACGTGTTTGAGGGTTTATTGGATAAAGATGCGTATAGTAAAACTGCTGATTAAGCGTGAGATGGCTGAGAATTTAGCCATTAGGACTGATTCTTATATAGTGCAGTTTTCGGTGAGAGGTAGAGTTTCGATGTGTAAAGGCTTGTTGCAGGTTTACAGTATGTATTTCAGATAGCGGTCGTTTGAGGTAGGGAAACCTAATTGAATAAAAACCTGAGATCAGATGTGATGTCACAATTAGAATTTTGGGATGTCGCGATAGTCAGAGAACAAAATGGATTTAACATTCATTTTTAATGATTATAATAAGAATAAAGAACCGAACTCTAGAATAAAATGTCTCAAAGCATGTAGATATTATATAATAATTTCATAATATATATATCACTATAACAGGATTTTAAATATAAAATTTTCAATATATTACTAAAGACTTTTCTTGTTTTTATTGTCATTGTCAGTAAACCTACTCGCAATTACACTAATTTCAGAAATTGATAAACAAGTAATAAATCGATGATTAATAAATTCGAAAATCAACGAAATTCAAACAAATTGATTTGTTTAGCATAAAGGATAAAATAATTTAAAATCATTAATCGAAATTTTCAAGTGCAAATAATAATTGATTATGATTTTCATGGAAATTTTGGCACGAAACTGACTAATTGCAATTCAAACAGATATAAATATGCAATTGATAGTAGCATTATACAATATCGATTTCATCTGTTTAGTAATTAATCATTCAATTCAGTTTTAAAATGAACAAATTCTTGGCTACTTTGACTTTAATCTTACCCACTTTGGCTGGTGGTTATAAGAACTATGGTGGTTATGATGATTATGGATATTCCAAGGATTATCGTCCTTCTTACTATCGTCGTGGTTGGAAGAGTTATGGAGGCTATGGAGGCTATGGAGGTTATGACAGATATGATGACTATGACTATGATGGCTATAGAAAAGATTACCGTCCATCATACTATCGTCGTGGATGGAAAGGCTATGGTGATTATGATGACTATGATGATTATGATAGCTATGGTGGCAAAGGTAGATATGGATATAACAAGGATTACCGTCCATCCTACTACCGTCGTGGATATGGTGGATATGATGGATATGATGGATACGGAAAAGATTATGGAAGAGGAAAGCATTATGGAGGAAAAGGAGACTATGGGTACTCTAAAGGATATGGTGGATGGTCCTATGGAGACGATTATGACAATGATGATTACGATGATAGCTACAACAGCCATTATGCCGGCGATGAATATCCTGAAAAGGAATAAGTTACATTTGATGAGCACTGCTGTTTTCATTTTAATTCACATTACTTGACTGCTTGGATTTTACTATATTTAATTATTTATATCATCATTTATTTAAATAAACTATGTTATCATTTAATTATTTGATATATTATTAACATCAATAATTTAAATCTTCAAGTGAATCCTTTTCTATTAAAAGAGTAATATTTATTAGTTTATTATTCAATATCATACATTTTTTTCAGTTCAAAATAATATCTAACTATTGAGCATATGAAAAATTAAGATAAATATATATTACTGATTATATTGGTATTTAAAAAGATGAAATATAGAAAATTTGTAGTTGTAACCTGTTTGGCATTTAAGGTATCAAATGTAATAGTTCTGAACTTGAATTATATTATTATTTTTATTTAAATGAATTTTTTAAATAAATTATAATTATGAAGAATTTTATACCTTTATTCGACTTAATATAAAATTAATAAAAATTAGATATATACACTAAACTAATATTTTCTTGAATAGTAAAACATTAAGTCGTTGTCAATATATATTAATATTCTATTGATATTTTAAATTATTATTTTATTTCTTAGTTTATTAACAAATTTGAGAAAATTAGGATTGAAATTTTGATTATATTTGTTTATATTGATATTTAATAAATATAATTGAAAATTGATAGATAAATATTATTAACTTTCTTTATTTACAATGGTTGAATTAATTATATATAGTAATATAAATTAATCTAATTAATTTTAAAATTTGTTGGTCTATGGAAATTTTCTTTATTATAAGTAATAGAATATATATAAATATTGCCACCAAATTGAAAAAATGGGAAAATTTTTAATTTATGAATTTTCAAACAAATTATTAGTTTTAGAAAAATATTATAAATAAAAAAAATTAATAATTTTAAGCTATATATATTAATTTATAAAAATCAGTCATATAATTAATTTTATTTATATTTTTATTAAAAGCTTAATTAATTCTAATTTAATCCAGCTTATATTCAATTATAAAGTTAAAATATATTTTTTATTAATAAATTATATTTTATTAAAATTAGCTAGTTATTAAGTGATATATTTAATCATAAAGTTTAATTTAAATATATTATAAATATGCAAATTTTAATAATAATAAAAATCAAATCTTAGTATATCTTTTTTTTCTATTTTTTTAAGTTTATCAAGTTTAGAATTAATAAATTTCTTATAATTATTATCTTAAATTTGAAATAATAGGAAATTTTTTAATTTCTGATGTTTTAGACATATTATTAATTTTAAATAAATAAATTTCTATAAAATAAATAGGAAATTATATAGTTTTAAAATATATATATATATATATATAAAATAATTTTTTGATTAAAAAA
>JNEM01007141.1:0-10073 GCA_000697335.1 Conidiobolus incongruus B7586 | reverse complement strand
CTCTTAAAGTAATTTACCTAGCAATAAATTGTTGATTTAGATAATGCTTTATTACCAAAAGCTGTTTGTAAATTTTGAATGATTTTAGAGGGTTTGTGGTTAAGTTTTACTAATACTAAAATAAAAGACTTTTGATAGTTACTATTTGGTTTAAGCATGATTAAATTAAACAACTAATTTTAAAAAATTCATTTTTTAATTAAAAAAATTATTATATATATATATATATATATAATTCAAAACTATTTATTTTCCTATTTGTTTTGAATATATTTGCTTATTTGAAACTAATAATACATTTGAAAAATCAGAAATTAAAAAATTTCCCATTTCTTCAATTCTATGGTAATAATATAAGATCTAATATTATTTATAAAGTTAAGCTAGTAGTAATTTGATATAACTTTTTCTAATGTAGCTATTGTTATGAAATGTTTTAAATTATTGTAAGCTGCTTTAATAATATTAAAATATTCTTTAGTAATTGGTACTCACTTATATATAATACTTTTTTTAGATTTTTTGACTTTGAATAGTTTATTATCAATAATTCTGAATTTAATGTATTTGTTTCTAATATTACTTATAGGTTTATACTTTTTATTATATTTTATTCTTAATAAATGATGAATAATTTTTTCTGAAGTTTTATTATATTTTTTTCCATTAATCATTTTAATTTCTTTTGTAAATAATACTTTAAATTTTAATCTACTTAATTTATTAATATTCTTATTATGTTTGCTGGGTTTATATTCAAAAGTAAAATTGTATTCTATAAGAGTAGTAACTTATCAAGTTAATTATGCAAAAGGTTCTATAGTAAACAAAAACTGATAAAGAAGCATATAATCTATATAAATTATAAAATGCTTGCTTTATAAATAGTTTCTAAAATAAGTTATAGTTGAAACAACTATAAAAGCTTCTTTTTAAATAACAGAATATTTTTTTTCTATAGGGGACAAAATTCTAAAAAAATATCTACAAGCTTTTTCTTTTCTATTTAAGTTTAACTATACTAGAACTATTTTAATAGCTAGATCTAAATTATCTGTTGATAGTATAAATTCTTTTTTAAAATCTAAGCTGGTTAAAATAGGTTTACTGGTTAATTTATTGATAAGTGTATGAAAAGCTTCTTTTTCATTAGATAACCATACAAATTTAACTTTTTCTTTAGTAAACTTAATAAATAGTGCAGTAATTTTTGAATAATTTTTAATAAAATAATGATAAGATTTTGATAAGCTGAGAAATGTTTTCACATCTGTTTTATCTTTAAGAGTTTTAAAATTCTTGACTTTTTTTATATTTCTAAGATTGGTTTTGATAACTCTATTTCTGATGACAAAGCCTAAATAATTAATTTTTTCAAACAAAAATAAAATTTTTCTAAGTTAATCTTTAAGTTTATATTATAAAATGATTAAAATACCAAATTGATATGTTTAAAATATTTTTTAATTGATTTAAAAAATATTATAACATTATCTAAATAGATATATATAAATATATTGATGTACTTGCTAAATGTTATATTTATTAATTTTTAAAATATATTCAAGGTTAACATCAATCTAAATAATATTCTAGTGAATTAATAGTAATCTTAAAATATATGAAAAGCTATTTTAATTTTGTTTTTTTCAACCATATAAATTTACCAATAACTACTCATTAGATTGAATATAATAAAAATAAATCTAGGTTGTAATATGTTAATAATATCTTATATATTTAGCAATAGATACTTTTCTTTAATTGTTATAGTATTTATTAGTTTATAGTTAATATAAAGTCTAATGCCTTTGTTTTGTTTTGGTACTATAATTAATTTACTTGCTTATATTAAGTTAGATTGTTTAATAACATTAGTGTTAAACATTTGTTTAACTTCTTTTTCTATTTTAACTTGTAAGTAGACTAAGATTCTTAATATTCCTTTATGGATTAGTTTTATGCTTTTATTTTCTAGTGAGATATAGTGTTTGATTTTGTTAGTTCCATTTAAATCATAAAGAGATTTTACATAAATTCTAAGGTTTATATTAAAAATTTCAATAAGTTTTTTTTTGTCATGTTATTTATTTAAAATATTTAACAAATATTTAATTAATTCATTATGATTTTTTTGTCAAAATTTAACATCAAATTACTATAAAATTCTAATACTTTAATTAAACTTCTATTGTTAATTTTGTTATTTGTAAATATATCTAGAATACCTTTTTAGTTTTTAAAGTTAATTGTAAACATTTTGTTTTTCTATATTGTTTCTATATTTATAGTATTTAGCTAAAAGCAACTAAACAACACAGATATATTATTAGATTCCACAACAGTAAAATTCACTTTTATTTTGATATTAGTAATTTTAATAGGTATTTCAACAGTTTCTCTAATTGGATATATAATACCATTTAGTATTTAAAGCATAATATTAGTTTCTTCTAATACTTTAATACTAATAAATTTTGCTATATCTTAACTTATAATGTCTTTACCAACACTACCATTAATGTAGATTATAGTGTTAATATTATATATTTTGATTTCTGCTTTTGGACAACCTAAGCCCATTAGCAAATTATCTTCACTAGTTGTTTGTTCAATTTTATTTATAAATTTAAAGCTTTTTTTATTGTAGTTAGAGTATGGTAAGTTATTAAGTTCAACTTTAATAATTTAAGTATGGTGATTTTCTATTAAGATTAACTATACAATTTTGCTTTATTTTTTAACTAATTTGTTAGTATTATTTTGATTTTTAAGAATTACAAATATTTTATTATGATATTTATTGTTAATTATACCTCCTTCTACTATTAAACTATTATTATAAACCAAACTAGATCTTAATTTAAGTTTAGTGTATATGTTTTTTAGAAGTGTAATAGCAATACCTGTTCTAATTTTAGTATTTTTTCTTAGTTTAATAACAGTGTCTTTTAATATAAACAGGTTATAATTAATGTTATGCTTAAAGAACTTCTTTAGTAGAATAGTTTCTTTGTGTAATTTTGAGACTAATATTATATTTTCACATACATTCATTATAAGAGCCTGGTTTGGAATTTTTAGATTTATTTGTTTAATGAGCTTTGTTTTCAATTTTAGGGATAATTCTATTAAAGTATATAGTAGAATTTAGATTATATAGTTTAAAATTAATTTGATTATATTTTTTTTATTAATAGCTTTTTTAATATAACCTCTTTTAATTTTTTTTTTCTAATTGTAAATCTATTCTTCTTTTTTATAAATATATCTTTATTTGATAGATCTTATTTATCATTATTTGTTTTAGAGTTTTATATATTATTAATTGATAATTTAATTTTTTTGTTGTTATTTTTACTAGAGTAATTCTCATCTTTGTTTCTTTTGTAAGACATAGCTATGAATAATTCAACTAAATCTTTATTATGTTCAGTGACTAAAGATTTATTCAGTTTTTAAAAAAGGTTGGTAAGAGTTAGGTTATAGTATATTAACAAATTAGGTTTTAACTAATTTAAGTTAATAACTATACACTTATTGATAACTTTATCATCCTTCTTTATTATATTAGGATTAATTATAACTTCACTTGTATTTTATTCATATAAATTATTAATTGTAAAATCTGTAATAAAATAATTATCTACTTTAGTATTTGCTTCTCCTTCTTTATTCCCTGTTTTTTCTTTAAAGAATAGGGATTTTTCACTTGATTTTCAATTGTTATTGTTATTTCTTGTGTCTTTAAAGCTGTGATTTGATTTAAACAGAGGTCTTAACTTTTATGAAAAACTTTTGTGAGGTTTATGATATTAGTTACTTTCTTCTACAAACTTATTTAGTTTTTTGATAAACTCATTTAGATTTCTGTTGAAAACATTGTTTTGTTTATATTTTTCAATTTCTATAATAATTTTTTCATTCTTAATGATAGATTCTAATATTTTATTGAAACTAAATTTAAATCTAATGCTAAAGTTGATTAATTCTTGAATAACTCTTTCATAAATTTTTAGACATAATCTTTTTTAAATATTTTAACAAGATTAATATCATAACTATATTATAGAGATTAAGTTTAGTTTTTGATCCTGTAAGCAAAATCTTCAACTTATTTGTTTTGATATATCTTAGCTAAGTATAATTTGGTGATCAATTCTTATTCACAATTTAGATTATAAAAGCATTCTTTGAATCTCTTGACAAAATCATTCTATATAAAGTTGGGTTTATAGTTTATAATGTTTCTAAGCTAATAGCTAGTGTTCAAATCAATAATAATTTGAACCTTCTTTAGTGTGATATTATCTAGCACATTATACATTTCCTTTAGCACTTTAACTTATTCTATCTATGCTTTGGGATTAAACTTTTTTACATTGAAATATAGCTAATTAGTCTAATTAACAAGATTGTAAAGGTTGAATAGTATGTAAAAACTAATATTGGTTTCAAAACTTCTTGGGTTTAAATTGTTATTATTAATTATTATTTGAGTTTTTGGTTTGATATTAGGAGTGTTATTTTTGCTATAGAAGTTTAAGTTAATATTATCAAAAGTGGTGTTAATTGGTTTAGATGCTTTTTCAATTAATTTCTTTAGAGTAATGGTTTGTTCACAGTTAAGATTATTAAGTGATTTCTTTAATTCTTGGATAAAATCAGGTTGTTGTTTCAAATCTTCAATATTATTTTGTGGTTCATATTCTTTGTTATTCATCATATTATCTTTTTAGTGATGATTATCCATATTAATGTTGTAATACTTAGTTTCTTCATTCATTTTAGGTTGTTATATTAAAAGTAGTATTCAATGCTTTTTGGTAAAATTATTCTTAAACATATTGATTTTTTTTAACAATTATATATTTTTTGGAATTATACTCTTATTGATTAATATTTGAATAGTATAATCTTCAGCAAATAGGGGATAAGGGTATAAATTCTCCACCAAATTAACACATCTTGGGAAAGTTGTGTCTGGAATAGTATAAGCAAAAGAGAGAGATCTAGGGAATTCCAGGTAAAGGTTAGGGAGATAAGGGGTTTATTGGTTTGAGCTAAATAGCTAGGAAGACCCAGATCAAACTCCTTCTGTGCAAAATAGCTTTGTTTCTGGGTTCTATATATAGTACATAGAGTAGTAGGTTTCTGGAGTTTTCTAGAGGGTTGTATCATTAGCTGATTAAAGGATAGGGTTGAAGTGGTTGGTTATGTGAGGGGGGGGATGACCCTTATATTCATTTGAAGTAAGCATATTATGTGGGAGGAGAGTCACCTGACTTGTGACAGTATTATTACCAAAATAAAATTAATAGTGACACTGGCTGGCAAGTCAAGTGTCCAATAACTTTTAAGTAAATAGTCGTCTTCCGGGACGGCACCTGTTTGGTGATATAAAAGGGGTAATTTATTGTTTAACCTGGATTATTGGGCTGTACCCTAGGAAGAGGACCGACGTGATAACTTGGCTGTAGCCGGCATATTTATAGTTTGATTGACGTGTCTTCCCAGCGTACTAACCGTAAGTCAGATGGAACGATTGATTGCATTGCTTGGGTGTATTTTGTGGTCACGTTGCAGGTGGATCTGTGACGGGGTTCTCGAATAAATTGAATTGTTAAGGACGAACGGGTCCTCCGGCCCGTGACAATCAATAATAAATATAATGATTAAATTTTCACCATTATTTTGTATTATATCTCACTATGTATTAGACAACTGTGATACCTCATTAAAAGCACTTTTTTGTTAGTGTTTTAATAATTCTTCAGGTTTCATCTTTAATTAGTTCAGATTTTGATATTGTTTTCCTTCACAGACTTCAACTTAAGTCTAAACCCACAAAGAACAATATAAATTTAAATTTTGTGGATATCCAGATTGTAATGATATGCACCATTTTTTATTTTTAATAGAATTTTTAGTAATATTAGATGTATTAATTGCCGAATTATCATACAAGGTAATTTGTATTCTTAATTTTGAATCTTTTGCTTATTTATTATTTTGTTGATATAAAAATGAAAAATGATTGATAATATTAATATTTATTTTCTCATTTAGAATATATAAAATGCAATATATTATACATGTCAATTAATCACTAATTTGATTCTATATCGAAAGGAATTGAGTCAACTGGCTTAATTCAATATTGTTTCTCTGAATATCTCAATTGTTCATAAAAAGCAAACTGAATTACATCCATTATCATATCACAATGCAATAAATCATGATAAAGGATTATTTGATTAAATATTTTTCAACTCTTTCAAAATGATTTTTTTTATTGCTTAAGGTTTAAAAATTATACCAATTTGGTGGCATTCTATCATAACTACAATTCTGAAATCAGCATAATTATTAAAGTTATAAGCTTACATTTGAGCATTTTAGACAAATCGCTTGATGACAAAAATATTTCTCTTATAAATAAGGTTTGATATTTTACAGAAATTATAGAAATGGTGATAAACTTGAGTCTGCATATCTTGATATATTTTCTACATTTACTTGCCCATTATTTAGCCTCTTTATCCCAATATTTTATTGAAGCACATTTTTTCTATATGTTTTAAACAAGTTTTTGTATATTTTTATGAGTCTATTATTTAATTATAGTTTTGATGAAGTATATTTATTGCATTTGATTTAATATACCAAATTAGCAGACATCTTTTTGATTTTCCCTTTTTCGCTATATAATAGTATATTTTTCATATTCTATATAATTATTTAGTTGTTTATTTTTATTTTTGCCATAATTCAAATATAGTTGTAGATTGAATCCGAAATATCATTAATTTTAAAAAATCAATAATATATGGTTATTTTCGAAATTATTGATCGTTTTAAATACTTAAGAATATATATATATAAAAATTCGAATAAATATTTAAGATTGGTTTAATAAATATTTTTATAATTGAATCATTTTAAAATTTCCATTGTGTTACAAAACAATAAAGATTATCTAATTTTGCAATAAATATTTTTGAAAATTATAATTTAAATACATTATATATTGAATATCTTTGAACTTTTTTTAATCAAATGATTATTTATTTATCATTTGAACTATAAAAAGATTTGTCTTGTTAAAAGCTTGGGTTTATAATTTAACCTTTATTTGATATCCAAAATTTTATCAATTTTGAAAAACAGTATTATTACAGAGACTTAATAATGGCACAGTTTTAAAATCAAAATTAAATGAATTATTAATATATGATTTATAAAAATTAATACACAATATAAAATTATTACTCTTATTATTAATAGCTTTTTGCTATAGTTCTGACTCGCAACTAACACCTAAAAAAGTAATTTATATTGAATACTGAAATTTGATATTTTGTAAACTAATTTAATTTATTAAAAGGAATTTTTTTCATATAAACATATTTTTTAATTGCCTAAAGCAACTATAATCACATAATTTATAATTTATTGAAAATAATTAATATGGTAATTCTTTTTAATATCTTTATATTGAAAACCTTTAACCAATTAAGCTGTATAAATTTTGTAATTATTATTCAAAATAATAATTTTTCATAATTTATAATTATTATAACTCAATTCTTTATTATAAATTAATTTTTACAGATTTTGAATATTAATTTGAATTTTTCGATTTTAGTCATTATATTATATATTTATATTGCATAAATGTATTATATTCCTATAATATCTCTTTATATTAATATTTTGTTAATATATATTATATTAATATACTTAATATTATTGAAAGATATAATGAAAATATATCTTATATTTAAAGATAATAAATTATATTAAAAATTTCTTTATTATTGAATTCAAAAACCACTATATTAATAATTTATAAAATAAAATTATAGATTTAAATGTTATTAATTTTATATATAATAATTATATTATAAATCTATATATTATTCAATAATATTATATTTAAATTTGATATTGTTTTTTTAAGTATTATGGTAATAAAATAAATATAATATAGAGGAAAACTTAATATAAAAGTAATATGGCTTGTAATATAGTACCAATAATATAACAAGATAATATAAATATAAACCCAGTTTAATTAAGCCTTGTAAATAAATAATTCCACGCTAAAATATTAGATTTTATATTAGATAGTGCCAATATATTATAATATTCAAAAAATAAATTTTAACTTTAGAAATAATATAAAAAAAAGAAATAATAAGAATTAAGAGGAAAAAACCTATTATATTAGATAATCCAATATTATTTATATAATTAATTTAATATTAAAAGTATAAATTAATTGATTAATTTTTAATCAAATATACTATATAAAAATATATATAAGAACTTTAAAAACTAATTTTTTAACATATATAATAATTACAATAAAAATCAAGCTAATTTTATAAAAATTTTTAATATAAGAAAATTAGAAAAAGCTATCTTTTCTACTATATTAAATAAAACCTAACCTATATAATGAAAATTATTTTAAGTAATTAAAATATAATTACAAAAAAACTCTTATATATTTAATAATTTAGTTTTTAAAATTATAAATTTCAGTTTTTAATAAAAAAACTAGCTGTAAGAATTAAAAGCTTAATAAAATTAGAGGAAACAATTGTTCATTAAATAAAAAATATTAATTTAATATTATAATTTAATATTTATGAATTATATTTAAATAATTTTATTTCATTTTGATTTCAAAATTTAGTCATTCATTAATTTATATACTAATATTAAATTTCCCTTATATGATCTTATATTTTATTTTTCATAAATTGTCTTTTTTCAAATAATATAACAATCCAATATATGATGGATATTAAACTTCATTTGTAATTTACAATTTTTAAAGATAATTTTAAAAATTCAAATTATGATAAATTTTGTACTAATGTTTAATTCGTTAGGATTTTAAAAATTTATTATTAAAATTTTTGTTATTATAAAACTTTTCCAAATTATATTGGTTATTAAAAGTAAAAAAAGTAAAATATGAAAAAAAACATAAATATTGAAAAATAAATCATATTAATAGTGATTAATTACTATACTATTAATCTTACTTATTTCTATATCATTTTGAATTTTGTAGAAATCTAGAGATTGTAGTTTGTATTTAAATTTCAATGGTGGAATTTTCTTTATATATTTTCAAGATAATTATAAAACAAGGACATTTTCCAATACTAGCTACTTGAAGTGAGAAAATTATATTTGATTAATTGAATTCAATCTGTACATTCGATATATTTATTATAACTGTTTATATAATAATATTTAGTAAAAAATCAATTCTAATATCTTTTATTAAATGTAATATATTGAAACTTTTCTATTGAAGATGCTATTATTAGTGCAGAAATTAAGTAATGGCACAATTTTAAAATTAAAATTAAACAAATAAATTAATAAATAATATATAAAAATTAATGAATAATATAAAATTAATAGCCTCCTTTATTATTAATAACTCTTTTCCATACTTTTGGTAAGCTTCTAATACCTAAAAAACAGTTCTTTTTATTAAGGACTGAAATTTGATGTTTCACAAACCAATTTAATTTGTTTGCAGGAATTTTTTTTCCTGCAAGCTGTTTTTTTAATTGTCCAAAACAATTATAATCACATGGATTATAATCAGGTGAATATACTGGATGTGGTAACTCCCCCCAATTTTTTTATATAAAAAATCTTTTACAGCTTTAGCTTTATGTATTTTACAATTATCATGCAAAATAATAGGTGTCCTTAATTTATATTGAGAACACCATTTAGAAATTGTTTTATTTAAAAAAGTAATATATAACTTACTATTAATTGATTTTCCTTGAGGTATTAAATAAGAAGACTATATACCATTATAATCTATTACAACAATTAACATTCACTTATATTCAAAGTGCTTATTCATTGGAATTTGTGGAGGGGATTGATTTGGCTTAACCCAACATCTTGTTTTATTTTTAGGTAAAGGATTATATAAAGGAATCCAAGATTCATCAATTGCAAGTATTCACTGTAAAAACCTTTGTTTTTGGTTATACCTTAATAAGTTTAGTTTAGCTATAGCTACTCTA